>VDFB02276010.1:0-48484 GCA_007258455.2 Sequoia sempervirens | reverse complement strand
TTGTTCACTGTATGCAACAACAGCAGAATGGGATTGATGTCCTTGATAACTATGTGGTGCACCTAGCCAGTTTTCAGCAGCGCCAACAGAAAATCAAACCCAGAAAGAAACTCCTCTGCCGAAGAGCAAAAAGAAAATTGGCTAAATTCTGCAGGAGTAATCTGGAACCCTTTCTAACCTTAATAGGCAGGTGGTCCAAATGGAGAGATCAGTGGAGGCTACTATATGTGGCTCTGATTGGGCTGCTCCTGTCTCTAGGCTTGAGGCAGTTCCAGCAATGCAAACTGGCAGCATTGTTCCACAAATGTTGAAAGTGATAAGTGGTGTACTCAAGGTGGTTGATAACTAAACCTGGTGGGCAGTTTTGGGCCTGCAAAAGGTCAAATTTAGGACAGAATTTTTGATACATAGAGTCCTACCATGTTTATTTTTTCAGGGGTCGCAATGATTTACTGTCCTAGCATATTGATCGTTAGGTGTTTGTATGGATATTACTCAATGTAATGGTGTCAGTCAATAGGCTTTTGCTTTGCTTATCATGTTCTTAGTTAGTAGATACATAGTTGCTTCCTTTGTACTTGTAAACTAGGAATATGTAGAGACTGTTTAATGATCAGAAGCATCCTGTTTTTTCCTATCATTCTGTCATTCTTCTGGAGTTGGATATGGGTTTTGTAAATATACTTGTAATCAATAGAAACACCGACTTTACCCCCCTCCAAAAAAAATAGTAGGGGAGCGGGCGGGGGATAGAAAGTTCTTGTTTGTAGTTTTGCATCTTACCATCCCTCCATGCACATGATTCCCATTCTGTTGTTATCACTATGTTATTTAGGACATCTTTGAATGCCATTCTAAACATGCTGAAAACTACCTCTGCACTGAGCTATGACGTTTAACAGGTTTGACAGACCCTCATGTTGACACCTTTGTTCTATTTCTTTTCTCCATATTAGATAGTATTCCACTTCAATGTTGTATTTTTTATTGATTTTCCCTAGATAGGAACCTTTTTTTCACTCCATTTATTCATTTTGGGCTTTTTAGAATTTCCTGGTATGTTATCTCTCTGCCTCTAGTTTATAAAATTAAGTACATGAATCTATTATCTTTTCTTTTTGTAAAGATGTGTGCTTTGTCAATCCCTCATATCATATTATGGTTGGTATTTATCTGAGCTAATCAAAGTCTTTTGACAGACCACATGTATCATTCTTAGTGTTTTGAATATTTGGTCCATTTCTTGTTTCAAAGGTCTGCTGTATGGTTTTGACAGAGGTTGAGTTAAAGAGAAAATAACCTCTTGCACAAAAATAACTGTATTTATTTATCAGAGAAGAGAAATTCATCCTTTCACTCACTCATGCGATGTTCTTTGTTGTCTTACTAGGATCTGAACAAGTAATGCTTAAACAGCACTTTTCATTGCCTGTGCAGGTTTTAAGAAAGGATCACGTTGCTGCAGGCCTCTGTTGTATTCAACTCTTTCTCAATTCAACTCACCAAGAACAAGCACTTAAGCATCTGGAGCATGCAAAGGTTGTATTTTTTTCCATAAAGATCACTGTTTTGCTATACCCCTAAGTTAGTTGAAGCATAAAATATGAACTTGTGATTTGTTGTTGTATTTTATTGCTAGTTATCTAAATAAATACTGTGCTTATAAAATAAAAATTATCTTAGGAAATGCCAATTTGTCAGGATTGCATCCATATGTGGTGTTACTGTTATATTTTTAAGAGTCTTGATAATAGTGTTGTAACACTTGAAAAACTCATATAAATCAATCTTCCACAGAGTATCTGAGACGGGCGGATGAGTTTTGGGGATGGCTAATTTTTTTTCCCAAATTTTAGGGATGGTGAGGGGACAGCTATTAACATGATATATGAAATTGATATTTAAAAACTTAATTACAAAAAATAGTATAAATTGTTGCAGCTTATCATTAATGCTAAATTATTGGCTTCAGGTATAGGGATTTGGGTAATGTTGGTATGGTGTTTTTTCGGGATCAAATATGTCGTGTGTATGTCCATACAAAAACTTTTCAAAAATCATAAATATATACATTTTTTAGCCTTAAAACAAGAATTAACTTCGATAGTCACATAACATACATATAATATATCAATATGTAACTTAAAATATAAATTATATAAGATCTTATATACATATTTAACTTCAGATAACCCCCAAAACATTTTTGTAACCTCAATCTAAGTTACTGGGTTCTTTGATTTTGCCCCATATTTTGCAAAAAATTGATCTTGGTTCAGGTTTGGGTCGAGAATGGCCTGGGGGGGGGGGGAGTGGTGGTGGTGGGGAGCGTTTCTCCAGGGGCTTGGGCTGGACCTTGGGCGAACCCTAGGCCATCCTAACAAAAATACTTGAAAGAAATGCCTAAAACATTCTAAATATCATTGAATGGTTCAGTGCACACTATGAGCTGCTCCTATCATGCTTCAGCTGCAATCTCCCTTCTGTTTGTGGTCCTTGTGGTGTTTACTCCTCTGGCTAGTGCAGTTGCCCAATTGCCATGTTTACCATGCGAGAGCAATTTAGGCTTGATGCAGGTTGCTCCCTTCCTTCTTGTCTCAGTTTGTTTTGTAGTTGATTGAAACAACAATAGATGGTGGAAGAGGAGATGCATAAAAGAAAAGAAAAAAGCAGAATTATATGAATGAGCTCTTTCTTTTGCAAAGCGAAAATTGTCGAGGAGACATGGCAGTGTGTAGAAGGGTGATGGTAGCTTGGAGAGGGTGCTATTGTGATGTGCATGACTCATCATTTTTAGAACACTAAAAATATGGGTGAGAAGTAAGTATCTTTTTTGCCATAGAAATATAGGCTTTTGTTTTCTTGCTACATAGCCTGAGTTAAACACTCAGGGACTGCAAAAAAAAGTGTTAAGTGTAGATTCTGGTTACATATGGTTCACCAGATCCATCATAAAGACATGAAACTATCACTTATAATTAAAAGATCTTCTATTATATTATCTTCCTTAGTTGCTATGTAAAGATACATTAAAAGACAGGTGTATGCACAAAAAGAGACTTTCAAACCTTTAATATCCTTGACTTAGAAACCAAACAAAGAGGCCTATACATAATTGATATTTCTATCCAATTCTTCATTACAGGATGAAGCATAACATTTCAGAAAGGCCAGCTCCATATTGATAGATAATTTAACATTCAATGGGGCAGCCAATTTAATTAAACCCTTTTGTAGTTTGCCAATTGCAGCTAAGAAATGGTGAATATGGTTCAGATAATATTCATGAAAGGCCTTGTTTTGGTTATTCACCTAAGATGTCGTTGTGCAACATGAAGGCTTTTGAATGCCATTGAGAGCATGGTGGCATAGCTAGGCATCTGAGCCATGTTGAAGCCGTTACACTTGCCAATCACCTAGCTAGCATCTAGGAGAAGAGAACCCATAACCTCCCTTAGACCCATGCAAGGCATACTCTCCATGTTATTCTCTAATCCCCACATTTTGAGCATAAAAAAGTGGATGTTCGAGTTGGAGATTTCTCTCTTCATGTACTCTACAAAATTTTCCGCCACCCTATTGGCATCCTTTGACTCTGTGAGATTCCTTATAATCTGCTCCATCTCATACCTTGCCCTTTTCTTACCTTTCTTGCTATTCTTTGCACTTACCATTCCTGAATGGGATATCAAAAAGTTGAAGCAAAAACAACATGAGTTTTAACATAAATAAGAATCCAACAGTGAGAAGTTGAGCAAGGTAATCATGGTGCTTTGTAAGACTTGTCCCTTTACTCATCCGCTAGCCATCTTGCACGTTAGGTAGGGTGATTATTTTGTATGCCTATAAATTCATATCCCTTGATGACCACAAGTCGTTGTGAAATTAATGTTTTGCCATCATTAAATATGAGAGTTGGTAGGACTTGAGCCACCTTTTGGGGAGATAGCATGCCAGCTGTCATTACACATATGCCTCATGTCATCAATTCTCCATTGTTGTGGCACATGTTACAAGCACCTCATCAGGCAACAAAAAGAAGGGCTTTGATTATTATGGTTGCCCGAACTGCTACTATTATTCATAGAATATAGTTTATAAATAATATATTGTATTTTAATTATATATTATGATATTTTATGTAATATAATTTCTAAATATAAATATTGTATAATATTATAAAATTATATATTTTATATAATAATATTGTATATTTATATAGTTTTCAAATTTATGTGTACTATACTCCGCCATGCCTTTCGATTTTTCAGCAGAGATTTTCCCTTGGCATGAATTTCAAGGGTTTCTTAGTGATTTTTAGGAATCTTTGCTTTGTGCTCCTTTTGGTTGGTGATCATGAATATTTGCACGCCATGAGATTGGGATCATGGCCACCATAAGGGTTTTGCTTTTTTTCATTTTTTGCAAGTAGAAGACACAAAGAAAGCCATTAGAGAGCTAGATGGAAAGATAATAGAAGAAAAAAATATCAACGGGTTTTTCTTCTCTCAAAGCTGTGTATGCAAGCCCTACAAATGTTTCTCCCCATTGTGCATGGCTTGTGGATAATTTTTAGGACATATAGATGGATGCATGCCCTAGCAAGAAACCTTTGGATGAAGAAGACATGATTGTTTGTTCATATATTTTGACCTCCAATGATGTTAATATCTCTTCTTCATCAATGGGTATTGACAGTACGACCTGGGATGAGGGCTTTCTTGAGAGGAATTGACCCACCTCCATGGATCCCAAGAATGTTAGGGCTCCATGTAATGTTCTTGTGAATATGACTCTAAATATTTTTGAAACTTTCTACAAATATTATTTAAATCAGCTGCTCTCATGTGCCTTCTAATGTCATGACCAAATATTTAGGGTAAATAATTGACACACCAAACAAACCCTAAATTTGTATCAATGTTTACCTGCAACATTAACAACTGGAAAAAATGTAAAATTGGACCTTATGAAACCCTAGGTTATGTTTACATTTACACAACTTTAATATACCATTATTAAGCCCTAAAAGGGAAAACCCTAATATGTTCTACTCGAATCTAGCAAACCCACAAAAATCCCATTTCATTTATGCATTTACATTTATAACCCATATCAAAATCAGATCCATAATGGTGTATTTGTATTAAATAGGTTGGAAATGCTTTTAGAAAATGCTACTACCACAACAATTTATGATTGGAATACAACAACTACAATGAAACTAAGAACAACAACTCACTAGTCATAACAATAAATTCTAACTACTCTACTTAATCTGCAATATTAAATGGGACTGTAAAATGTTACAATATGCTGCTTCAACAACTATGGAAAAGTAAAACATAAATGTTTAGATCCACACCAATTGTAAGTCTCATGTAGACTCTCTATTGCCACTATTTGGCATCATTAAAATCCAATATGACCTTTGGGTGAGATCATTCTTTTGGCCAAGAGGGTTTTCATCCCTTGGCACATGAGATCTTCAAGGTTTTCATCCTTCCACTTCCAACAACTCTACGGGTTTTGGTCCTTGAATCCAAGCGTTCAAAATGGTTTTAGAGTTAGGGTTTTTGAATATTTTCATAGTGTTCTTCTTTTTTGACTTTGAATCCTTAATACCCATAGAAAGAATGTTGAAACTTGCATTAAATTCCAATTTCACACAATTGGTATGTGATAGAGAGAACCTATACCTAATGGCATTGTTTTTCCCTAAAATCGTGCTTGAAATTACAACATGTGTGCTTGGATTTATCTAAGAGGCATGGGGAAAGTTTCTTGCAACTTGCAATGTCCTCTACAATAATGGTGAGAGGTCTCATAGGTTTGAAACCCTATCTACCTTAGTAATGGCAGTCGTAGTCACCTTCTTTTATTTGCATCGTTGGATGTACATGTGGATTCGTGCCCTAATATTAAATAATGTTTCCTACACAAACTCTTTCTAGAAGTTGCCACTTAAGATTAGAGCATTAATGGTGCTTCTAAGACAAGTTAGGAGGTAGGTGAGATGAACAGTGCAAATAGGTGGGAGTTTCAGAGTTTAGGGGTCAAAGGTAACCTCATGACACATATTATTGGTTGGGGATTGGAGCTTGGGTAGGAGACATGTTGGGAAAGTCAAGTCTAGAACTTCAACAAGGCAAGGGAAATTAATGGGGAATGGATGTTAGGTATGCTTGGATGAGGAAGTCTATCAAGCATAAGGAAAAGTGGAGTTGAGCGGAGAGGCATGCTAGGATGTTGAAGTTTGAAAGCTTGGTAGGGATCAAGGAAAGGTTAGACTTGGACGAGAAGACATTCTTGGAGAAGGAACTTTGAACCTTTGACAATTAACAAATACTTGTAATGTTGGGTGTGTCTCCTTATAGAATTTGGGGACCTTAGGCCAACACAATGGGAAATAAGAACATACATACAAAATTGAACCAGGGGAGATGCAAAAAATAGGAAATAGGTATTTTGGTCTATAACATAAGCTATTATAAAATGAGGAATGACATTTTAGGGGTGCATCTTATTTGGATGACATGACAAACCCTAGCTCGGGGGTTTCTCAAGTTGGCTTGAAGGGCATGGCCAAAATATTCCAAAAATTAGTATGGATTCAAGGAGTTTTTGGATGGCCATGCTCTCATTTGCATATTCCATAGTGATTGGCCAAAGTTAACCAAACCCCATGAGTGGATTTTTGATTCATGGAAAAATCTCTTGGTATGAAATTTTTTTATTTCCTTGTGCTAGAGGATTTTAAATTTTAGAATTTGATCCTGTTAGGGAGAAAGAGTAAATAATGGGATTTGAAGGGTCATATTTTATACATAAGACCTTGGTTTCCGTCCTTTGATCTCAAAAATGATTTTGTTTCTCGTGGTTTTCTATGGATTCGTTTGCCCTATTTACCTCTCCAATAGAGGGGTCCCTTGAGGTTGGCTACTATTGAATATATTGTCATTGATGTCACAAAAAATCAAAGTTATTTATACATCTGGAAAATATGCACTTCATACCATGGTTTATGCATATTACATGACGCTCAAACAAAGGAATTCAAAAATAACCTATGTGGCCGACCCATGAAGGAAGAAGATTAAAACATAAGCAAATTAAATATGAAAGACATGCTGGCCGACTACATCAGCAGAGCTGGAATTTAAAGACTAAGCCGGACATATTCATATTCATCGCCCAAGCTAGTATTAAAGATAGAAAATTATTTAAAAGAGGTGCGATGAGATTAAAGCAAACAAAAGGTGCAATCTATTAAAAAGTCAGCCTTTAAAAGTTTAAGACTTATTTAAGAAGAGGCATTTTATGATTTCAAAGGGATACGACTATTCAAATGGACATAACCCTCATAAAGGACACATCTCTTGGCATATAGAGGTATAAATATAAGGAAAAGATGGAGTCAAAATAAACCAAGCAATTCAACAAATATTTTCAGAATATAAAGAAGGATATCAGCAGAAAAATGAAAAGTAATTCTGATTTATATTGAAGACATTTATGCAATAAAAGGAAAGAATCTATGCTAGTGAAATGAACTAAATATTCAGATTTGAGAAGGAAGAAATTAATGATTAATTCAGACTTGTGAGGACTGTGAAAGTATCTATAATTTGACCAGATTTATGTTTAAAGGAATATCTTATCAGCATTGAAAGACTAATAGGTTGAAGCCTATCAATTAAGAGGTTGTAGGCTTTACCTGGGTTGGAGCCTATATTTGTGTCAAGTAGAGATTGGAGTCTCTAGTAGGTTGGAGCCTACAAGAAAAGGAATATATATATAAAAGCAAAATTGTGCAGTGTTTTTCTCCTGAAAGGGTTTTCCATGTAAAACGCGTGTTCTCATTGTGTACTTAATTGCTTAATCTTGCATATGAGTAGCTGATATAATTATTTTGATTTTGAAAAGTAAAGGATGTATCATATTGTGCTCAACAACTACTATTTCAAAAACTTTTGGAAAATTGGTTTGCTTGACATGTACCACCTATGCCTGGTTATATGTAGAATCAAACCTTGCTAATGAGCTTCTTGAAGAAATTACTTTGATTGTAGGGGATAGGGAATGGAGGTACACCATGGATTATGAGAAGTTAAGTTTTAGATGCAAAAGTTGCTATGCTTGCGGGCATTGTGCCTTAGAATGTGGTAGAATGAGTATTGTTAATTCCTTGCCTAAGGGGCATAAAAATCCTGTGAGGTAGGATTGAGCAAAATCCCACCATCATTTGATTATTTGTTAGGTTTAGGATAAATATGAACCTATGGCGACCTGTTCGGATTTGACCTCCTTAGAAGTGAAGGCTAATGTTTTGACTTCTTGTTCAAGCAGGCTTGACTCTATGGTTCTTTTCAATACATTAGAAAGTGAGGAGACGGTTCAAAATCCTATAAGATAAAAAACTTGCTGTCAAATTTAGAATGTGCCAAGGATTTACTTAGTGGTTTTTTAGAGATTTGTCTAATGCCTCTCTAGAGTTCCATAATATAGAGGGCCCTCTAAAGTTTTCTCCACAAGAGTTGGATTGAATATATCATATAAGTGGAAAAAAGGAAAAAGCGGAAGGAACTCTCACAAAGCAAGAGTATTCATTTGATGATCCAAAGATCTGCAATACATTGTAGATTGGCTGAGGACTCTGTTCCTTGATTTTGTCAGATTTGGGGGTGGGGTGTTGATAATTTGTAATGTGAGTGATGTTCACAATGTATTATGGTCTTTATAAATTGATAGTATAGAAGGGATAGATATTAAATCTTATATGGATCTCTTTTAACTCAATGTTTAAGAATCCGATATTCAATGCCATATTTTTTGTGGCTCTTGGGTGCCTAACCTAGATTTATTAACAATTTTATCTTTTTAATGTATATATTGTACAGTTGTACCAGAACCCAAACTTGGCAAAAAAATCTGCTGTACTGTGAACCCAAACCTGGAGAGAAAAACTGCCATATTATGAACCCAAACTTCAAACTCGAACCCGAACCGGCAACTTAGACCTCACTATATGTGTGTTAAGAAAACCACATACTGCATACATTTACAGGGTAAACCATGCATTTAAAAGCTAAATGTATGTTAATTTAGGAAATTTCAATAAATGTAAAATTAACACTTAAATGCTGAATAAATAATTAAATATAAAGCATTGAGAACAAATAACATTTTTTGCCTTTAAATAAATGTAACCCATGATATGAATGCGGTGGACACTTCATGGTGCTAAAGAATAAAGCATGCGTTGTTTTTATTAACATGAAGCCAGTAATTATTGCTTTTTAAAGAAATGCAGTAGGTAATATTCCAAGCTGTACCATAAAAAAACAAGCTGTAAAAGTTAAAACTCCAGCTCACAAAAAACAATAAAGATAAAGTGAAAAAGCAGCATACAAATTTAAAACAACAGCAGCATGGTCAGCAATAACATCACTAAAACACCATCATTTTGACTCACATACTCATTGGTCATCATTGGACGAAAACGTAATTAGGAGGAGAAGCTAGGTAATAATGGCCGCCTTATGATATTCTTCTTGGGTTCCTAGCTGTAATTGCACTACTTATACAAGTCTCTACCATTAATGGAGAAACAGCATTTGTAGTGGCAAGGGGCAGGGGTGTTTTGTTTGTTCTTTCCATGAACTGTGATAAGAAAATAAAGAATTAGAGTGTGAAGAAAAAACAAATAAAATTAAAAAAATTAAAGCTATGGTTCACAGAGGGTTCATTTTGGGTGTGGGATTTGGATCACAAATTTGCTTGGCTACTCACCCAGTGGGCCAGTACGTACCCAACTGAATTTGGGTCCAATACCAATAAATTCTTTGGGTGCTTACCTTTGTTTGCCACTAGATGCAGACATTTTATTCCTTCGAAATTCTTAGAATTCTGGGGATTATCTAAAAATAGAATGGGTCCAACTTAGGCAGAAAATTCCAAAACCTTATTGGGATCACATGGCTTGGCTAGGACACACTAATTTATCCTTTGGACTGGATTATATTCTTTTTGCTTGGTATTTCATCTTAGCCTTTTTTGGAACCTGCCAAAGGTTTCATGTGGAGTGGTTATTCTCTTTTTTTATGTTTTGTCTGTTGATTGGTATTGGTGGGACCAACGGATTTGTCTCCTATGCTGTGTGAGTAAGGTTAAATTGTGGGTCATGGGTCTTCAGGGGGTGGCAATCTATTTGCTGGCGTTGTATTTTAGTAGAGTCATGGTTATTGATCTCTTGCTTATTCTTGGCTGGTGGTTACAGTTTTAATTGCTGACTGGGTGCATCTTCCACTACCATTTGCTGCAGTTGTCATTGTTTCTTGATCATGGGAATTATTCCTTGGTTAATTGCTGCCAGCTCCACTATATTGAGTAGCTGAATTCATACTAGAATACATCTGTAGGTGGGTCAAATAGAGAAGGCAGAGTAATGAAAGACAGAACAAAAAACTGTAAAAATTCAAAACTTGTGGAAATGTTGGTGCACACTTGATTGTCTAAAATTCCAAGCTATTGTTATCTATGCCTTTGTACACCTGTTGGAGTGGTAATTTTGATTTTTTGAGTGGTCTAACTTTTGTTGTTAGGTGAATTCTAATGCTCTAAAAAAAAAAAAGTTCTGACTTATATTTTTTGTCTTTAATCTTATGCATTTGTGTGGAGTTGGAAGGCCCAAGGTGCCTTTCACTGGGCATTGGGACCTTGACTGCATTAAAATGGTTGGTGGTGTTGTTGGGACCAAAATGTTTTGTTTAGTGGAAAAGATGAAATACATCAAGAGGCAGCTGATGGACTAGAAGTCTAGAACAAGAACCACTTCAAGAACATCTTGGAGACAAAAATAGAATTAGAAGGCAGAATTCAAATCCTTAATGAGGAAGTTTTCATGGCGGAGGTCCTAGCCAAGGAAGAAATGTTTTGGAGGCAAAAGTCAAGAGAGGTATGGCTTAAGGAAGGGGACAAGAATTCTAAATACTTCCATAATGCCATGAAAGTTAGAAGATTTTAGAATAGAATCAGTCAGTTAAGATTGGATGATGGTTATATCTTTGAAGATCCTGTCACTATCAAAAGGGAGGCAATGGATTAGTTTCAGAATTTACTCAATAATTGGGAGGGATCCAATATTCTATCTCAAAGTCAGTTCTCGGAATGCATTCCTAAACTGGTGATAGAGGAACAAAATAGGATGCTAATGGGGGCATTGTCTGAGGAAGAGATATAAGATGCTGCCTCACAACTACACCCAGACAAAACCCTTGGTCCATATGGTTTCTCTGCTGCCTTATACCATAAGTGCTGGCACATTATTGGCTAGGATGTCTGTGAGGCAATAGAGGATTTCTGAAGAGAGGGAAAATTGTTGGGGGATGTAAACAACACATTTATAGCTCTAATCTGAAAAAAGGAGCAAGCACTCTCAATGGATGAGTATCAGCCTATGTCATTATGCAACGCAATCTACAAAATATTGGCAAAAGAAATGGCCAATAGGCTCAAGAAAATCCTCTTAGATATAATTGCAGAGGAGCAGATGGGGTTTGTGCTAGGAAGGTCAATTTTGAACGTAGTCATTATAGCTCAAGAAGCTATTCATTCAGCCTTATCAACAGGTAAACAACATATGTTGGCTATGCTAGATATAAGGAAAGCTTATGATAAATTAGATTGGAGGATTCTTTTCAAAGTACTAAAAGCTTTTGATTTCGAGACAAGTTGGATGGATTGGATTTTTATTTGTGTTGCTAGCCCAAGGTGTTTTGTTTTGGTGAATGGATCTCCTGAATGTTTTTATGAAGCCTCTAGGGGCCTCAAGTAAGGGGATCTATTGTCACCCTTCCTATTTGTAATAATTAGAAACTGCTACAGAATTCTGAATATCTTATATTCTAACTCTTGAAATGATTATTATCTCCCCTTTATAAAGAAATAGGGCTGAAGAGAGAAGAGGAGTCTGCATGCAAAATCTTCCCTAATTATTTGGTTACCTGAAGGTTATATGGATAACTAATATTCTAACTGCAGGTTAACTAAGTTTCAATGAGACATCTAAAAAATTAAGCAGCCAAGTCTCTTGTCTGGAGTATACTTATTCTTCTATCAACTAATTTCTTCCTAAAACTATGTATTTGAATCATAGGATAGAATCCTAATTATTTTATTTTCCATTTTATTCCCCAAAGATACATGGGCTTATCACATGTATTATGTTCATCCTTAGATTAAGCCATAAGTATAATAACTAAGCTTGATGAGATTAGCCAATGGTGTTATCTATGTAGCCTATATCTATGACAATGTTATATTGAGTAGTGTTAATATCTTTGGTTGTCATTTTCTAATATTCTATATAGTAGTTTGTAAAATTATTTGTAATTTTGTACACAATGTTTTCTTGTATCTAGTATGTAACTGATTTGTATTGCGCTGTTATTGAAATATGATTTAAGTGTTCGTAGGAGGCTACAATTGTAAAGGCATGTTTTCAGCAGATAATGTTTTAATGCAGTTTTTGATATATAGTTTATTTATTTTTTAGCAGGGAACACAAAATGACTGGTAAAATAACTTAATATACCGATAAAGTAATTATTTGCATTGTGCAGAGGAAGACATGCATTGGCTATAGTTTTAGTATCTTGAATGTGAAATCATGTTCTAGGAGGATGTGTCTTGGTATATGGAACATAGATTTCCCTCTGACAATTTAGAAGTATCTTGGATCTTAAATAGCTTTATAATGCTTCTTTGATAACCTATAGTGTGGACTTGTAAAAGATAATGCATAAATGTGGAAATTTAATGTAAATTTTTATTGTTTTAATAATTCTTAACTTATTTTTCATTAACCTTTTTTATCCAGATGCATTTTGAGGATGGGCTGACAGCAAGACATAAATTGAAAAGTATTTCAAAGCCTGGGCGAGGAAAAAGTGCCTCTGAGAAGCTTACAGAAGAAGAGCTTGTAAAATTTTCTGCTCGTGTTGCTATACAGGTATGGATATCCATAAACTGATTTCTCATTGTGATTGTGCTTTTCCATTTGAAGAATATCGCAAATAACTAAAGGAATCTAATTGAACGTATAAACTCTAAGTTACCGAATCGTTGCCCTGCACCCATCGATTCCGGAATGGAAACGCTTCGGGTACGGAATCGGAATCGATTCGCCTGTGGTACGCCTGGGAATCGTTTTTTCATGTGTGGAGTCGTTTCAGACATCCGGCGAAAGTTTCCGGCCGTTTTTAGGCATGATGTGGCGTGCCCAGGTCGATTCCAGACCAATTCCGGTGATATTCGACTGGCAAAAAGAAAAAGAAAAAAAAAACTGAACATTGAAAACCCCCGCCCACGTCATTTCCTCCATTGTTTGTTTTGACTGTTTGAGAAAAACTGCTGCTAAGGAAGGCACGAAGGGAGAAAAACACATGAAAGGAAGGCACGCAGCCCAGAGTAGTGCACGCGACCAGAAAGAGCAGAAGAAACGTGACCAAAAATACAATGAGAAAGAAAGGCGTCCGTACAGGCGCAAGAATGAATTAAAAAAAAATGTAAATATTACATTAGTGATTACTGATTTATAATAATTAATAAATGATAATCGTAAATTGTAATATAACAAATAATTGTCCATTAAATTATTTAATATTTTATTAATTTCTAAAATATATTAATATATTTAATATTTATTATTTCAATGTTTAATGTTTTAATTTTTTAATATGTATTATATTGTTTAATAATAAATGTATATTATATTGAGTAAATTAATAATATATATAATTATATTTCATTGTTTAAATTTAATGTTTTATTAATCTTTAAAGTAATAATTATAAATATATTAATAATTTTAATTTAATTATTATAATTTGATTTTAAATTAAATTTTTGGTTTCATTGTTTTATATTTTATAATTTTATTATTTTTATGTAACATACATTAACTATTATAATGCTATTAAATAAATAAATTAGCTTAGATGTATATATTATTATATTATTAGTATATTATATAATTATTATATTTATATTATTATGAAATATGCATATATTTATTATTTTTATATGTTTTTTGTACGGGAGTACCCGTACCCGTACCCAACCCCCCAAAAAAATTTGTCGTACCAACGTATCGTACCCACGTACCCGATTCCGATTCGGTAACTTAGTTAATAAACTAGCATCTAAGATAGTAGATTTAAACCATTATATGTTTCACCTAGATTGAATAACAGACAAGTTTATTGCCTATGTTGTTGTATCTTTCAATTAATATTCAAATCATTTTAGCTCTTGAATTATCTATATTTGACTTCCTTATCTTGTAGTATACTGTCCCAAAATATTTAACCAAAAATTTGCAATTTTCACAGTTTGTGATGCACAGACATTTCGTCAGACAGTTTGCATTCAGCTGATCTGAGTTTGATTTTCCCTCCCGTATTCCTTCCAGATGTCCTCTCCCCAAAATCATTTTTACTGCTGCGACAACAAGAGGATCATTATTTAGCAGAACCCTCTTCAGGCTCTGGTCAGTTATCTCCCAGAACGCAGCTTGCCTCGCCATTGCCAACAGGGAGATTGGAGTATCCACTCCGAACCAAGCCAAACCTTCCACCGATACTGTGATTACGAACTTTGAGCTTCCGGCCATTGCCAACCTTAGACGACACCGAAAGCCAAGCTTAGACTGCCCACCCACTCGCCACCATTAACTGCTCATCAACACCAAAAACTGACTATACCAAATGACCAACGCCTTAGCCCAAAAATATAGCCCGCAGCCGCCAAGTGATTCCTACTTCACACAAGCCAGGAGTAATTGTGATGCAAGGCAAGCTGTCCTTGCAAAAAAAATTCGTCCTGCATCCCCGACCCCTTATGTGAGGCTTACCTTAACATACGAGCTTTGTACTAGCAGTAATCATGACACATACTCGCCCTAACCGATGTGACCATTTGCATTCACCAATGCCCATCTCAACACTGGGCTTCCACGTAGATGCCACCTCCCAGGCCATTGATTGCCCTCCGCTAGCATGGAGGGCCGCCGACCCATCCGCCCACTATTTTTTCTTATATTTATTATTTATTTTCTTATTTAAATTAAAATAATAAAAACCACAAATTCATATAAATCTTATTTAAATTAATCACAATTTTTTTCTCAATTTCTATGGCTCGACGAACTTGTTCCAATGTTTCCCTCTCCAAACTTGAACATGAACACGTATGTTGTGATTTAGATTGTATGCCTGTCTGTTCAGTGCTCTCTTTGCTGTCTTTGTGATTCCATTTCATAATTTCTTGTCTGCATACCTCGTGCTTTTTTCTGTTCTTGTATTCTCTCTTTTATTTTTCAGCTGCAGGTCACGACTATGTAGATTAGAGCACTTTACAGAGGATAAACATGGAAAATATTTATAATTCTATATTATATTCCTTTTCTTAATGTTGCCTAATGCCTGAGCTCCTATTCACGAAATGTGGGATGCTAAGTTAAGACTGAAATATATTATAATAGTACCCAGGACAGAAAGAGTGGGGTTACAGGATAAAATGTGGTAATTACAAAATGCCGTTAGTTTGCTTTGTGCAGGGAAATTTCTATGATGCTTTCTTTAAAGCTTGAAAAGGATTTCTCTGGAAGATGTGAATTTTCAATCTTTTTCCATAACATATTTTAAATTGAAATATAAAATTTGGTGCTTTACTTTACAATCTGATAGTTCAACCAGTTGCATTTGTAAGGGCAAGTTTATTAACTGTTGTAATGGAATCAATCTTGCAGATGGATGTAGTCCGGTGTTTCAGTGATGCAGAATTCCCACCATGGAAGCACTCACTGTTTGGAAATCCTAATGATTCTGAGACATTCAGGTTTGTAGCCTTAGACTTGGAAACCAGATTTTTAGAACTATTTTATTGTCCACAGAGAACTTTATTATAATTTAGAATGTACAAAAAACTAATTAAATTGTTGCTCAATCAAATTTATCTTTGCAAAAGAAGTAACTTATGTTCACATATCATTAAATAAAGGTTGGCATGCAAATTGTCTGATTGATGTTTATTTTCTATTTTTGTATTTTGTGTTTTGATGACATGATCTTTCTACCTTAATTTACAACATAGTGGGGTCTGATAATGAATCTGATATTTTGACTGTGCATATCCTTGTCTTCTCACCTTTATGTTTTTACATATTGCCAGATTTGTAAAAATATGTCTTTTTCATTGTCTTTTGGACATTGTTATAGTTGGCAATTACTTTGTGCAGACGAAGATGTGAAATTGCTGAAACTCTTGTTGAGCGGAATTTCGATCTAGCTTTTCAAATAATCTATGAATTCAATCTTCCTGGTATGTGCCAATCATCGAGGCACATCTTTTTTCAATCCTCCTGGAAAACTGTCCTCACATTGTAAAAATATATTATGCAGCTGTTGTGCAATCCATCAAATTTTATATTTGACACTTGAAGCAAAATCTGGATATAAGTTTTCATGTGTAATTACACAGTGTTTCAAACTATGCATATTCTTCTTGTTCTTTAAATACTTACTGCAAATTCACTTTTCATGCAGCTGTCCACATATATGCTGGTGTCGCAGCTTCACTTGCAGAGAGGAAGAGAGGAAATCAATTGACTGAATTTCTACGGAACATTAAGGGTACTATTGAGGAGGATGACTGGGATCAGGTAAAGCTGCTATGTCTCTATTTGGATCATGTTATTGTATGATTTTCCAATGAAACGGCATTATTTAGGCTGGTAAATATCTTAGTCTCGAGCCACTCAAATTGTGGAAGGATAAAGAACATAGTTCCATTCGAAGGCTTAAAAATGGAAGTTGTGATGATAATTGTGCATATGCCTTTCTCTATGGCAGGTATTGGGGGCAGCTATAAATGTATTTGCCAATAGACACAGAGAACGCCCAGATAAACTTATAGATATGCTCTCTAGCAGCCACAGGTATCCAGTTGACTGTTTTAATCTGTTACTCTTGCTTCATCTGCATTAGCGGCTTATTCCCTTTCCAAGATTGTCTCTCTAAGCTCATTATTTTTCTTCATCACCATCAATACAGGAAAGTTCTGGCATGTGTTGTGTGTGGTCGCTTAAAAAGTGCTTTTCAGATTGCTTCTCGAAGTGGAAATGTTGCAGATGTTCAATATGTTGCGCACCAGGTGATATTTGGTTTGAAAATTCTCCTAGAAGACTTTGTCATCCACCATTAAGAATTACATTTTGTTATGCCATTTTTACTTAACCTACCACCAGTGGCAATTAGATTAATAGATTTGGGTAAATAATTGCAGTTTTCTTATTCAAATCAAGCTTCTTATGTCTATGGGTGTACTGGACTAAATATGATACAATAAGAGCAAAGAGTATATAAAAATAAATTGCAGATTAGAACACATAGCATAAAGAAAAATGAAAATTTTGCATGATGCTAATTGATTCAATGGCCATCCTATGCATCATGACTATGTTAAGCATTGAGTGCAGTTTTACACACTCACACACATGTGCATGCATGCACACACACACACACACAAATATGCCTTTAAGACATAAATGTAATGTCCCCTTTTCCTAGGCAGTGGTCAGGTGCAGCGGTTAGTCTACTAACTGGTCCCCGTAGGCTAACAGAGTGTTCATGAGACCCTTTTGAGGGTAGTCTTTGGTTCGACAGCAGAGCCTTTGGTGCTTATTTCAGTATTCTTCATCTCTTCATCCCCGTTTATTTGTGGTGTGCCTTCTGAGGGCCATTTAGGAGACTTTGATGCATACTTACTATTTATAGTAAGTCACTTGGTTATATTGCCTATATTTACTATTTGTAGTAATCCATATCCGGTTCAGTCATCAGCATGCCTATATCTGGAAATTATGGTTGGATCACCTTTTGAGTTGGTGTCAGGTGATTATGGAGGATTAATGATTTATTTAATATTATAAAGTTAATTGACTTTATAATATTAACATTATTAACATTTAATGATGACTTTATTAAAAGGGTGTTATAAGGGGTATATCGCAATTAATAAAGTGTTATAATTATGATACTTTATTAATATATTATATTTTAAAAGGGCCAAATGCATCAAAAAACAAATATTATTATTTTATTAATTTGGGGCCAAGTGGGAGATTTGGAGTATAAAAGTAAAAAAACATTGATTTTTGGAGAAGAGCTTCAGCAAGGGTTTGCTGGTTCCAAAGATTCGGGCTTTCTTGGGGATGAGATACCTCAGAGAGATCATTGTCTACAGGTGTAGAAGATCACCCAAGGACAATTTGAGAGAGAGTCTTCTGCAGAGATTATCATAGAGCTTCATCAGTTTCCTGGAGATCATCCTTCAGGTTATTTCAGAGCTTCCAAGATTAGGAGTTGTCATCCGGGTATGAATTTATGTATTTCTTGGAGTAATTAATAAAATATGGATTTTGATTATTAGCATTTGTTGAAAATTAGTTATATTGCAAATATCTTCATTGTGTTCTTCATGGTTGAAACTCTAGGCCAGTACAAAATTCAGTAGTTAAATATCCTACCAAGGGTGGCACATTTAAATGAAAATTTTGCATTATGCTAATTGATTCAATGGCCATCCTATGCATCATGACTATGTTAAGCACTGAGTGCAGTTTTACACACTCACACACATCTGCATGCACGCACACACACACAAAAATATGCCTTTAATAACATAAACATACATATATGCCTCTAAGAACATAAATAGAAAGACAAATATTATTTAATGTTGGTTCCAAATGATATGTAAAATCTTGGTATGTAGAAAAAGTTTTAAATAAGAATTTTTTCAGAGAAACTGGAAAAGTAACATTTAAAAAACCACACCTAGCACTTCAAAAAAACATTATTTTAATGCTTGTTGGTGGGCCCCCTGTAATGTCCCCGTCTCAAGCTTGATCTTTTTAGTGACCGTTGGCCTATTCCGGAGACCCGTAGGCTAGTCGGAAGGTAAAATTAGGGTTTCCTATTTTGAAGGATGTTCTGGCTCGGAGTTGATTGTTTCAATAGCAGATTCTTTCTGGGTTTTCAGAGAGCTTCGCAATGGTATGTTCTTCTTGGCATTCTGAGCACCTTTAGGAATTTACTATTTTTAGTAAATTCTATTTCTGGCAGTTTTACAGTTGGGATTGTCATGGTTGACTTCCTACTTCAGTTTGATCAGTTGGCTTGTTCATTTATGGCTTCAGGGCACAATTGGAGAGATAAGTTGAGTTATTTAATTAAAGTCACGTTTTAATGTTATATTTAACGTTGACCCCCTTAGCCTAGCTTCTTCACTTTAAGTCTTTTTAAAAGATGTTCTTTAAGGGTGGCGCTTCATTAAAGAGAATTAATTATATCTTTTATGAAGTTTAATATAAGCTTAAAGTGGACGCCATTTTCAAGGAAGGATTAAAATGATATTAAAAGACAAAGTTGCTTGGAAAAGTGGGAAGCCACCTGTGGAGGAATTAGGGTTTGACTCAAAAGAGAAGGTTAGGGTTTCGAGAAGAGTCAACCGAAAATTATAAAAGGGAGTCTTGGTCTTCATTGGCATTATCTTTGGTCTACAGTATTGTTATGCTGCTGGTTTGGCTCTGGAATTGCTTCGAGGAATGAAGGCCTCCTAGCTCGGGCATTGCTTCTTGCTTGCAACACAACAACTAGTGATGAGATAACGTAATTTGTGAGTTTGCATTTGGTTTTGAGCATTGTTTTCAGCTTGTGTTTTGTTAGATCAGATTTGCATATTAGAGGGTTTCCAGTTATTGCATCTTTAGCTACAGCAGATTGTGTTTTTGTTCGTAATTCAAAAAATACAAAAATATTGCTTCTGGGTATTGTCTTATTCTATCTGTTTGTAAAGGGCGAACCTATTTCCAGAGTTACAAAATTTAATTTGAAGGCTGTGATTTTTGAAAGAAAATCGCCCCCTTGCTGGGCCGTACAGTTCTGCCTCACCTTGGAACCCGTGCAAAAATAAATGTTGGCATTTTAAGTTTGTTTCTTGCATTCATCCTAGGCGCCTTCATATTAGTTGTGTTTTGCATCTGAGTTTAGGTCATTTGGGTAAGAGAGGAGTGAGTTATGAGCTATTCAGTGAATTTCTATGTAGCTGGTTATATGTTGAAAAGTGCAGATCTGTCATAACAGTCTTGAGAAATCTGCATCTTTCTTATTGGATCGGTATTGAGGTTTCCTTACAGGCTCTGCAGAAGATTTCTTGTTGAATGCACCATTCGAAAGAGCATCTAATATCTTGATATTGCAGGCAATAATGTCTATTGTAAGCTGGCAGTAGTACTGACCAGTTGTTCTTTAATATTGCTTTATCATGATTTGTAATACTCATTCTTACCTTCAGTAATTGTTTTGTAATAGTTACATCTCCGCCCTATGGTAGCTACTTTCCCACTCTGGGTTAGAAAGCACATTCTGGGTGTTGAGTCCTTTCAGCAATTCAGTATTTCTTTCAAGCATTGTTAGTTGTAATACTCCGCCATATGGTCGCCTCAACTCCATACTGGATTTGGGTAGCACATACTTGGTGTCGAGTTCCCTTTTAGTACTTAGTGTAGAAGACCCTTTGACCATATGCTCGCCATCATCAGTGCCATTCTTGGTTAGAGTTCCTGCATAAGCACTTTGATTAAGATCTTCTAACCAATGCTCACACCTTGCCCGCATCGGGATCCTGGTGTACATTCTGGTTAGAGTTGCTTCAGCAACGTTTGGTTTAACTACTAACCTTAACGGGTGCATTGCTTGTAATTTGTAATCTGAAAAAATGAAAAATAATTGGGTCGGAATATTTCAGTGGTATTAGAGCCAAGATCTTGCCATCCTGTGAACAAACTGTCTATGAGTGATAGAGAAAAGAGATACATTGCAAGGGAAGACAAGAAGGTTGGAAAACAGTTCCAGCCCTATCAGGCTCCAGAAGGTCAGACAGCTTCAGAGGTTTTGAGGGCTCATTGGGAGTCTTCTCAGGAAACAGACATGGCAGAAGGTGAGAGATCAGTTGGGGGTAACGAGAGGGTTACCAGCACCAGAGATGATAGTGGAAAGGGCAGAGAGAGATCCATCAGTCCGGGACAGAGATTTGAAAGGAAGATAGATGCCTTAATGGATATGGTTTCGCTCATGATGGGGAAAGTGGGCCAGAACACCATTCCACAGAACAACACTGGGCATAGAGGAGAGCACAGTGCTTCCAACCAGCATGATGGACATGCTGCTCAACACACTTCAAACAACACTTATATCTTAGCCAGGCCATTCAAACCCACCTTCTTGGCACCTGTTAACACTCAGCCGGATCCTGAAGAGAATGCTTCATTTGTGGAACAGTTGAGACTTGGCCGAGCAGAGTATGATTCTCTCCCTGGCGACATCAAGATGGATATGTCCTACAATGTCTTTATGGATTATAAAAGGAAAAATAAAGGACAAGGGAGACATTATGATCAAAGAAGAACATCAGTTCAAGGAGACTTGTACCAAGCTGTCAACAAGGTTACACTTCCACACTTTGACGGGAGTGATACCAGTTCAGCCCGAGCTTGGATACAGAAGCTGGATAACTATCTAGCTCTTAGACCCATGGCAGAAGAAGAGGTGATCAAGTTCGCTACGCTACACCTTGATGGGGCGGCGCACGAGTGGTGGTACCATGGCCTAGTTACTTTGGGTCATCGGTCAATCACAACTTATGATGAGTTCACCATAGACTCATCGAGAGGTTTGAGAAAAAGGACCCTGAAATACATTTCAGAGAACTTGCACAATTGAGGCAGTGTGGCACAGTTGATGCCTACATAGCTGAGTTTTAGAGACTCTCAGTCATGGTTACTGGAATCACGGAGAGGAGATTGGTGATCCTTTTCAGCGAAGGTTTAACGGAACCACTCAAAGGTTGGATTAAAGCCTTTGATCCACCAACCCTACAGGAGGCCATGAAGAAGGCAAGAAACATGGAGTGGGCTGCTCCTAAGGCAAAGTTTCAATCCAATTCCCCCTTTCAGAAAAGGGATAAAGGGAAAAGACCTCAGCATAGACCTCCTTTGAGACCACAGCATAAGGAGTTCAAACATCATAATCCCCATGTCACAAGATTGGATCCAGAGACCCTGAACGAACTCAGAAGAAAAGGGTTGTGTTTCCGGTGTAGGGAAAAATGGTCTCAAGATCATGTTTTCCCTAAGGGAGTTAAATTTAATCAGATTGAGTACTATTCTGCTGGTGAAAGTAGTTCTGATTTTTCCGACCAGCAATCTGATTTTGAAGAAAATGAAGTAGAAAGAGCTCCAGAAGAGTCCGAAGATGAGAAGGAAAGTGGAGGAGTCTTGGCTCAACTTTCGAGCTTCCAAAGAAATGAATCCTTCAAGGTTCGAGGGATGATCAAAGGGCAGCGAATCGTTGCTTTGATCAACACTGGAGCAACACATAACTTCATTGATGAAGTTGTGGTGGCAAAGAAGGGGCTGCAAACAGAGGAGTTTGAAGGCTTCAAGGTCATGGTTGCCGATGGATTCCACATTTCATGCACCAAGAAAATCTCGAACATGACCATGCAATTGGGAAACTACGAAGTCAAGGATGACTTCTATGTAGTCCACATTGGAGATACCGATGCCGTTCTAGGCATTCAATGGCTGCGTTCACTTGGGGAGATCTCCTTGAATCTGCAAACTATGGAGCTCAAGTTTCAATCCGATGGGAAGAGGATAGTACTAAGAGGAATGTCCAATGGGGGCCCTCGGGTTGTATCATTCAAAAGAATGGCAAGGCTGATCCGTCACGATCAAGCTGAGTGGGTTGCAGAATGCATGATCCTTCCTGATAGTCCGGTTGAGACTAAAAGAGACTATCCTCCTGATGTTCAGTCTCTACTCACAAAGAAGAGCAAAGTCTTTGTTGATTTGCCTCCTGGACCTCCACCTGAACGGGGTTCAGAACATATCATAGAGCTCAAGGAAGGAGCTAAACCGGTGATTACAACTCCATATCAGTACCCCAAGAGGCAAAAGGATGAGATTGAGAAGAACATTCAAGAACTCTTGGAGATGGGTTTCATTCGCCCAAGCAAGAGCCCCTTTGCTTCTGCAGTGGTTCTTGTGAAGAAGAAGGATGGTACCATGCGCATGTGTGTGGACTATCGTGCTTTGAATCAAAGCACAATCAAAAACCGATACCCCATTCCAAGGATAGATGAGCTCATTGACGAAGTTACATGGGGCCAAGTTCTTCTCGAAGATCGATCTGAGATTGGGTTACCATCAGATTCGAATGAGATCCGATGTTGAAGACAAATTCAGATATCACTATGGCCATTTCGAGTTTCTAGTCATGCCATTTGGGTTGACTAACGCTCCGCTACCTTTTTCTTGCATGAACAGAGTTTTCAGAATCAGTTAAGGAGGTTTGTGTTGATATTTTTCGATGACATTTTGATTTACAGCAAGACTTGGGAAGATCATCTCAAGCACTTGGAGGAAGTGCTTAGCATCCTGGAATCTGAGAGTTTGTTCGCAAAAGCATCCAAATGTGAATTTGGAATGGAGGAGTTACTACCTTGGCCACATAATCAGTGCTGAGGGAGTGAAGGTGGATCCAGAAAAGATCAAGGCAGTAGTTGATTGGCCACCTCCTGAAAACTTGACAGTTGAAGGTTTTTTGGGTCTTTGTGGTTTTTATCGGAGATTTGTAAAAGGCTACTCACAGAATGCTGCTCCTCTTACTGATCTCACCAAAAAGGGGGCCTTTTGTTGGTCAGAAAAGGCTCAAACTGTTTTTGACAAGTTTAAGAGGATCATGAGCTCTTGTCCGGTTCTGGCTATTCCGGATTTTTCCAAGCCATTCGAAGCAATGTGATGCATCCGGTGAAGGAGTTGGGGCTGTCTTGATGCAAGACAAACATCCTATTGTGTTTGAGAGCAGAAAACTGAGGGGTGTTGAAAGAACATACTCTATCTATGACAAGGAAATGCTTGCCATTATGCATGCATTAGCCAAGTTCAGGCAGTACTTGGTGGGAAACAAGTTCGTGGTCAAGACTGATCACAATAGCCTCAAACACTTCATGCATCAGAAGGACCTGAACGAGAGGCAACAAAAGTGGGTGAGTAAGCTTCAAGCTTACGACTTTGACATTGAATATGTCAAAGGGAAAAATAATATCGTGGCTGATGCTCTGTCCAGGAGACCCCATCTTAGCTCATTGTGTGAGCTTACTACAGATTGGAGGGACATGTTGCTTGCTGATTATGCCAAAAATCAGTTTGCAACCAGCATTATTGAGGGTACTTTTCAGGATGAAAGGTACAAGGTGATTGAGGGGTTGATACACTATAAGGGGAGAATCTTTCTGGTGGCTGATTCTAAGCTTAAGAAGAAGATTCTTTTGACATTTCATGACATTCCGGTTGCTGGTCACCAAGGATTTTTCAAGACATATAGGCAGATCCGAGAAAGATTTTCTTGGAAAGGATTGAAAGGAGAAGTACAACGCTACATTCAGGAGTGTCCTGTTTGTCAAATGAACAAGAATGAGCATACATTACCAGCTGGTTTGCTGCAACCACTCCCTATTCCCAATCAAAAATGGGAAAGCATCTCGATGGATTTCATCACAGGGTTGCCCAAAGCCCAAGGGAAGGATTGTATCTATGTGGTAGTGGATAGGCTAACCAAATTTGCTCACTTCTTCGCCATTACCAGCTCTTATTCCGCAGCCCAAGTTGCAGATTTGTTTTTTCACGAGGTGTTTAGGCTGCATGGGTTGCCAAAGAACATTGTGAGTGATAGGGACAGCAAGTTCCTAAGCACTTTTTGGCAAGAGGTTTTCAGAATGAGTGGTACTGTGCTCACTCCAAGCACTAGTTATCACCCCCAAACAGATGGACAAACTGAAATAGTGAACAAGTGGTTGGAAGGCTACTTGAGAAACTATGTGTCGGAACAGCAAAGAGCATGGGTTAAGTGGTTGCATATAGGCGAGTACTGCTATAATTCTTCCTTTCATATGTCAATTAAGATGTCTCCTTTCTTGGCTCTCCATGGGTATGAAGCACCTAGCTTTGCCGATTTGGTGTTTGGTGATAGCAAAGCACCTCAAGCCAAGGACTTGTTGCAGCAAAGTCAAGACATCATGAAATCATTGAAGAATAATCTGCAGATTGCACAGAATCAGCAGAAGATGTATGCTGATCAGAGGCGTGTTGAGCGTTCTTTCGAGGTTGGGGATATGGTTTATCTCCGATTACAGCCTTACAGACAGTCTACTCTCAAGAAGAGTGGAGCTGAGAAGCTCAAACCTCGCTTCTATGGGCCATTTAGGGTCATTAGAAAAGTTGGGCAGTAGCTTATGAGTTGGAGCTACCTTCTGACAGCAGAGTACACAATGTCTTCCACGTGTCTCGCCTCAAGAAGGCACTTGGACATAATGTGGTTGCTTCATCACAGTTGCCACCTTTGGATGAAGAAGGACAGTTGGTTCTAATTCCAGAGGAGATACTTGATTTCAGAGAACGTTCTTTGAGGAAAAGAACAATCAGAGAATACTTGGTGAAGTGGGAAAATTTTCCTTTGGAAGATGCAACTTGGGAGAATGATGAGGTTCTGCAGCATCCGGGTTTGCAATTGCTTGAGGACAAGCAATCTTGGGGAGGGCGGACTGTAATGTCCCCGTCTCAAGCCTGATCTTTTCAGTGATCGTTGGCCTATTCTGGAGACCCGTAGGCTAGTCGGAAGGTAAAATTAGGGTTTCCTATTTTGAAGGATGTTTTGGCTTGGAGTTGATTGTTTCAATAGCGGATTCTTTTTGGGTTTTCAGAGAGCTTCGCAATGGTATGTTCTTCTTGGCATTCTGAGCACCTTCAGGAATTTACTATTTTTAGTAAATTCTATTTCTGGCAGTTTTACAGTTGGGATCGGCATGGTTGACTTCCTACTTCAGTTTGATCAGTTGGCTTGTTCATTTATGGCTTCGGGGCACAATTGGAGAGATAAGTTGAGTTATTTAATTAAAGTCACATTTTAATGTTATATTTTAACATTGACCCCCTTAGCCTAGCTTCTTCACTTTAAGTCTTTTTAAAAGATGTTCTTTAAGGGTGGCGCTTCATTAAAGAGAATTAATTATATCTTTTATGAAGTTTAATATAAGCTTAAAGTGGACGCCATTTTCAAGGAAGGATTAAAATGATATTAAAAGACAAAGTTGCTTGGAAAAGTGGGACGCCACCTGTGGAGGAATTAGGGTTTGACTCAAAAGAGAAGGTTAGGGTTTCGAGAAGAGTCAACCGAAAATTATAAAAGGGAGTCTTGGTCTTCATTGGCATTATCTTTGGTCTACAGTATTGTTATGCTGCCGGTTTGGCTCTGGAATTGCTTCGAGGAATGAAGGCCTCCTAGCTCGGGCATTGCTTCTTGCTTGCAACACAGCAACTAGTGATGAGATAACGTAATTTGTGAATTTGCATTTGGTTTTGAGCATTGTTTTCAGCTTGTGTTTTGTTAGATCAGATTTGCATATTAGAGGGTTTCTAGTTATTGCATCTTTAGCTACAGCAGATTGTGTTTTTGTTCGTAATTCAAAAAATACAAAAATATTGTTTCTGGGTATTGTCTTATTCTATCTGTTTGTAAAGGGCGAACCTATTTCCAGAGTTACAGAATTTAATTTGAAGGCTGTGATTTTTAAAAGAAAATCGCCCCCTTGCTGGGCCGTACAGTTCTGCCTCACCTTGGAACTCGTGCAAAAATAAATGTTGGCATTTTAAGTTTGTTTCTTGCATTCATCCTAGGCGCCTTCATATTAGTTGTGTTTTGCATCTGAGTTTAGGTCATTTGGGTAAGAGGGGAGTGAGTTATG
Source organism: Sequoia sempervirens (assembly GCA_007258455.2). Lineage (NCBI taxonomy): Eukaryota > Viridiplantae > Streptophyta > Pinopsida > Cupressales > Cupressaceae > Sequoia > Sequoia sempervirens. The sequence goes on along the minus strand of VDFB02276010.1, from coordinate 21,556 downwards.
AGCTATTCAATGAATTTCTATGTAGCTGGTTATATGTTGAAAAGTGCAGATCTGTCATAACAGTCTTGAGAAATCTGCATCTTTCTTATTGGATCGGTATTGAGGTTTCCTTACAGGCTCTGCAGAAGATTTCTTGTTGAATGCACCATTTGAAAGAGCATCTAATATCTTGATATTGTAGGCAATAATGTCTATTGTAAGCTGGCAGTAGTACTGACCAGTTGTTCTTTAATATTGCTTTATCATGATTTGTAATACTCATTCTTACCTTCAGTAATTGTTTTGTAATAGTTACATCTCCACCCTATGGTAGCTACTTTCCCACTCTGGGTTAGAAAGCACATTCTGGGTGTTGAGTCCTTTCAGCAATTCAGTATTTCTTTCAAGCATTGTTAGTTGTAATACTCTGCCATATGATCGCCTCAACTCCATACTGGATTTGGGTAGCACATACTTGGTGTCGAGTTCCCTTTCAGTACTTAGCGTAGAAGACCCTCTGACCATATGCTCGCCATCATCGGCGCCATTCTTGGTTAGAGTTCCTGCATAAGCACTTTGATTAAGATCCTCTGACCAATGCTCACACCTTGCCCGCATCGGGATCCTGGTGTACATTCTGGTTAGAGTTGCTTCAGCAACGTTTGGTTTAACTACTAACCTTAACGGGTGCATTGCTTGTAATTTGTAATATGAATAAACGAAAAAAAATTGGCTCGGAATATTTCATCCCCACACCCCAAATGAGAAAAAACAGCATCATTTCACTTGCAACTTCATCTTTGCTCATCCAAAAATATTGCAACCAATGGGAGGAAAAATAATTTTTATAGTAGGGTTTGAAGGAGCAACTGGAAGAGATGTTGAATCTAGGGCATCATTGGTAGTGAGATAATAAAATATTGAAAGAGGTAAGTCATTCTATCATTTTTTTTTTTTCTTTTTTTTTTTTAAAGTTCAAAATAAAAAAATGTCCTTTTTTTTTGTTTTTTTCATTTTTTCAGTCGTGTGTTTTATCTTAAACACAACATGAGCAGCAGTGACAGCGAAGTGGAAATTTTTAAAAAAATATAAGAGTTTCAGCCTCATTAGAGTGTGGAAGTGTTGGGGGTGGAGGAGAACTACCAAATCCATTTGAATGCCCTTCCCTTGCCTTGAAACCTTATTCAAAGGGCTCTTTTAACTCAAAAAAACCTCTTCTCCAACTTGTGACAACCATATATGCTAAAAAGAAAAATTTAGGGGGGAGTAGGGAGTGGTTGTGTCACATTTGGAAGAAAGATTTAAGAGGGAGCTACATAAGAGTATGGTCTCATTTCTTAGGTGTTACAAGTTGTGGAGTTAAGGTTTGTCCAAACATAAAGGAGGATGAGAAGGTAGATGCTCATAGATTGCATATGGAGGTGGAAATGAGGTCTAAAGGTGTGATAATGCTAATACATTCTTCTGGACAATCATCTATGCCTATGCCATTCATGGTTGGTAGTGGTAATAGTGATATTGCGACAAGAGGAAAGAGGAAGATTAGTGTTAGTGAGAGCCCAGGGACAGGTGCAAGTATGTTCAATGTTCAGGCATAAGATGCAATAGAGTATTCCATTGCCAATTTTTTTATGCCCATGCCATCTCATTTCATGTGGCTCATTCCTCTTGCTTCAAACAAATGATCAAAGATGTAGCCTCTATTGGTCCCTCATTTGCCTCCCTTGGAGATCATAAACTATGCACTACCCACCTAGACAAAGAATATTCTAAAGTTAGTTTGCTAATGGAGGATATGAGGCAAACTTGGATCAAGACTAGTTGTTTTATGGTGATGGATGGATGGACCGATATTAGATGTTGACCACTCATCAATATCATAGTCACATGTGTGGCTGGCTCTTATTTTCTTAGAGTTGTTGATTGTTTAGGGAAACATACTGATTAAGAATTCATGGGAAACATGGGAAAAAGCCATAGAGGTTGGCGCCACAAATGTTGTATAGGTGGTCAATGATTTTGCACGTGTGCAAATTGGCTGGTATGATGGTGGAGGTTGCTTACAAGCACATTTTTTGGACCCTATGTTGTGTTTATGCATTAAACAATGCATTTGAAAGACAGGGAAAATAGATTGGGTGAAGCAAGTGGTGGTAGAAGCTAGAGATATTCAAATGCTTATTTGCAACCACCACAACACACTTGCTCTCTTTAGGGCATTTTCAAAGAAATAATTCTTCAAACTTGTGGAGGCAAGATATGCCAACTACTTCATTTTGTTAGAGAAGATGCTTGAGGTGCTTTAGCCTTTACAATTGATGTTGAATTCAAAGTGGAGTGGATGGCCTAATTCAAACTCTATTGAAGGATAAGCCATCAAACAAAGGATCATTGATGACGCTTGGTGGTCCACTGTGAGGTAAGACAGTGCTGATTTTTTTATTAAATTTTTTATTTTAATATTTAATTTTATTGTTTAATGTTCCAACATTCAAAGTTTCTAACTTGTCAATTAATGTTTTTGAAATTTTTGTTTGCTTTTTGTAGATTTGTTTGCTCCTTCGTCTCGCTTGTTATAGATGTCATTAAATATGTTGATACAAACTCTCCTAGTCTTGGAGATATATATGAGACATTTGACAACATGCTTGGAAAGATAAATCAAATAATTTTGGCTAGGGATCCTAGTTTGGGATTATATGAGAAACATACTAAGCCCATTGTGATGCGGAAGTGGAACACCATGAATAACTTGCTTCATATGGCATTCTTTTCTCTAAATCCCTAATGATATGCACCAAAGGTTGGAATATTGCCTCCTTGTGATGATGAAGAGGTGAATGAAGAGTTAATGAAGCCTTTCAAAAGATGTATTCAATTGAGAAGTCTACAATACTTCAGTCATAATGGCTTGCCTTCACAAATCTTCATGGTCCAACTAGTAAATGAGAGGTGAAGATAGATAGAGCTACATTAACTCAAACTAACCCTATTGGATGGTTGACATAGCATGGGATGGATACACCATAGATGAGGATGCTTTCCATTTGTCTCCTTTCACAAGTTGCTAGTTCCTTTGCTGTAGAGAGGAATTGGTCCACATACAACTTTATCCACTCCATCAAGAGGAATAGGATTATCTCTAGACAAGTAGAGAAGCTATTGGCCTTGCATAGTGCTTTTCAACTTTAGGATTATTAGACTTTAGAGTATCAATAGACTCTAGCTTTAGGATGGGACGTTGATCTCGAAGACGCCATCCATGTTGATGAGGAGGAGGCACAAGAGGGGTTGGTTGGGATTCCATTGCATGATGCAAACCCTCATAGTGGCAGTGACTTAGAGGACTCTTTTTTATGGGAGATGCAAATTAGGGTTAGTAATATACTTCTTTGTTTTTGTATTTCCATATTGTAGTTGAAAGTGAAACTTGCTGCCTATGGGAATTTGTATTCTATTTTTTAATCACAGGCATATTGACAATGAATTATGAAAGCAATTAAGTTTTGACATTTGTTAATTTGTTTGAATTTCATGTGAACTCTCAATTCAACACAAACCTTATTTATTGGGCATCTATAATGTATATGATGAATGCTTTATCAATGAGATCATATGGATATTTGAAATTTCTCTATATATTTTAAATTTTCCCTTTTTTTATATGGTTGTCCCCTTTGTCATCCCTTCCGTCCCCAAAAATGGCCCGAAAAAAGGTGTCCTTGAAACTCATCCCCCATCCCTTGTCATCCCCATCTTGGAATCTTGGTGTAACATAGTTTTTTTTCTCTTTTTTTGAATTCTAGAGCAATGCAACTTCCCAAAGTATTTGCTTTAGCTTTGATTACTAGTGGATGTTAGCATCGAAGTTCAAGGAGATACCAATTCCCCATCTAGTATGCCTATTACAAAAGGAGAGTGTAAATATTATTTTTCTCGTTGTTGGCTAAGTTGCAAAGAATGTCTCTCAAAACACATGCTAACAACCATGGATGGACAAAGATTCCCTAGGAAGCTAGTAAAGAATAATTGATGAAATCTCCTATATTGTGAATAAGTTGTGGTTGGCTCTATAGGCTAAAGAACATAGGAAAATGATTATGCCTAGTGCCATTGTAGGAGGTTGAAGGTACCTTAGTAGTAGTTCACTAAGGGGGATGCAGTCTCACCAATTTATCACTATCTCTATAGATAACTGTAGAATCCAAAAGATACTTTGAACACTTATAATAGTTGAAATAGGTTGGAAGGAGGTAACAAGTTTGACACCCCTTGGATTCCTTTGCAAAGCCGGATGTTTAAGGTAACTACTCTTTAGATTGAAGAGCCAGGCATCTCCAATTGGGGTAACAAGTAATAAATGGCACTCTTGAGTATATGTACATGAAATAATGTCTCCCTTGAATGTTATAGTAGATATGAAACCTAAAAGTAAATTGCCTTTCTATCACTTATTTTAGAGATAGTATGATGGATCATATACCTTTGAGAGTATGGAGGTTAAACCATAATTGATGAGAGAAAACTCTCAACTAATCAAGAAGAATACTGAGCCAATGTGCCTAGTGGTATTGCTATTGTTGTGACAATAATGGTGCCATGGATAATTCTCAAGAAGTGCACAACAAAATATCCTCTTGGGGCTTAGAGGATGTTGGGGGACAAATCCAAGTGATGTGAATATTTTGCTAAGAGATGTCTTGCATTGTGTTGGCATTTCAATTAGCACCTTTGGAGTGCTTATTGGAAATAGATAACTATGCACAATTCGTAATGACTGCTCTTCAAATTATGGAGGGGAAGCTCTCTCTTTTTGCTGATGTTTGCATAAAAGTAAAATAGACCACTGTTCCATCTTTTTTACTCAGTGGTAGGACACAAGGGTGCATAAACACAATGTGTTGCAGCTAAGGTTTTCTCTGGTTTATGCAGATCTTAACTACAACTAGGCTAACTTTTAATCTATCCTATCTCTTCAAGATAAACAGAGTAAGAGGGGCATAGGAGCGGGAATGGAATGGTTCGATCACTTAGATGAACTGTCTCTCAGAATGCATCCAAAGGCTTTGAACTTCTAGATTTACACCAAAATAGAATCCACACAAGTAATCTTCAAACGGTAGGCTAGATCTCAGGATTCCCAAGGAGGCACCAAGTCCTTTCTGAGGTGTAGGCTGAAAGGTAGACTACTAGAAACAACAAATAATGATAATTCTACTCTCTAAATTCCCAAGGAGAGACAATGCTCTTTTTGAGGTGTAGATCGAAAGGAAGATTATTTTGAACATACAATGAAATTTTTTGAGACCTTTAGATCAAAGGCAAGGTAGCTCTCCTGATTTATTATCTCAATCTTCGATCAAAGATTACACTTTGAGACAACAACTTGTGTCAAAGAGACAATCACACATGAAGCTATCAAACCAAGAATACATGAACATGGGTTGAACACACCTATCTAAATAAAAAGAACGCAAGTTGTACTTAGCATTTCTCTATCACAATACGATTCAAGAACATATACCAAGCGAACAAAGTCGAAGGCTTGTGGGCTCAGCGTTTTGCTACAGTGAAGTAAAGTTACAAAATAATGAGCAAAGACTCTTATTTATAGAAGCTTAAAGGAGTAGGAAACCCTAAAATCTCCTTGAGTTAACAAGGAGTTCTTGCCAATTTGCAAGATTTATTTCTATGTCTAAAAGTAGGTAACCTAATAGTTGGGAAGTCTACTTTAGTTAATTGATTCTAAACTAAAAGAGAATTCCAAATACAAAAGTGCCTCCAACATAGACATCCATAATTAGTGGAAATAGGCATCCATAATTAGTGGGACAATGAGTTAACTTGAAAAGAGGCATCAAGTTAACTCATGTTGTCATAAATGCTATTTTGGAGGGGTAGGACATCCTAACTGGGTGTTTACACATCATCTTGAGTCAACAATTCCTCTAGCCATTCGTTGACTTCTCTTACCTTTAGACAATTAATGCTTTGTAGGATGATGACATGTCATCACGACATCTCCTTGCCACTCGCAAACTGCTCTTGATATCCAATCTTCTTTGCAGTTGTATTGTCCAACCTTGTTGACATGACTGCAATCTGACTTAACTTGCAACCAACAGGGTCACCGCATAAACTGGTAGGGGTGAGGTCCCAGAACTGTGTCTATACGTCACCAAGACTCGTGTAGTCACCACCTTCACGTTTGATATTGGCAAGGAATTGATTGGTAACTTTGGCTTCTCTGTAACTAGAGTGATGACCTCTATTTCTCCCGCAACTTTGTGCTTTTGATGCTTTTCTTGATTCTTCTCAATGAAAGAGTGTTATATGATGAAATCGCTAAGTTTGACTGACAACACTCTGGTTGTGAGAAATGCACATGAACTCGTTGCACATGTAGAGTTCCAACGGTATTCAACACTCTAAACTGGCCTTGGAAGGCTATTAGATATACAAGGTGAAACCATATGGAACTTGTGGACTTTGAGTGTCTATGCCTGTCTATCTGTCCAAATCGACCTTTGGGTGTGCCCGATGTAGATTGGTGTCATCCGTCTTCAGAAAGTCATGGAGTAAGACTATCTTGGTCTTGTATTCGACTTGGGAGAACTGCGTTCTAAAAACTTTGAAGATTGATTGGGCACACGATACTGTTTGGACTTTTCTGAAATTGCTAAAAACAACCTTGCCAAGAAGCACTTTTTACGAAAAATTATGAGATGTGGGTTTTCTTGGTAATAATTTACTAAATGGACCCAAAACGTCATAAATTTCAAAAAGTTACTTTTCCTCATACATGCAATAGCTTTTCGGGGTAGGGTTTTTAGAAGCAGTAGAAGCTTATTTTTCCCAAAAAAAATTGACACATGGGTATTGCAGGCGCTTCAAAGTTGAACAAACCCAATTTGTCTGATTTTTGAAATTAGGACTTTCTGGAAAACCCTAAAAGGGGGGCAGCAGGGCAACTTTTTCTGGTAAAATCTGGCATGTGGGTTTTGTTGAAAAAGTTGTGTTGATCATACCCAGAAGGTTAGATCTGTGAATAACTATTGTTTTCTTGGACATGCAAGAAGATCTAAGACAAGAATAGAGGAAAAAGACAAGAAGAAGTTTGGAAGTTATCAACTACCTTTCATGAAAATCACGCCTGGAAATGTAGAACTTGATGAACTATCCCTCTGTGCAACTTTATTCTTGAAATCATGAACAACACTGAAAAACCCTCTATCAGATCTTCAAAAGACGTTGGAGAGGAAATATGCTTGTTCTTGAGCTTCAACCTGCAAAGAAAGATGTTGAATTATGATGCCTAGACTTGATTAATAGTGTTTGATGTTGAATGCATCAAGTTTGGGCGCTAGCACATGATAGAGGAGTCAATCTGCCCTATTTGGAGTTCACAGAACCGATTTCCACCAATTTGGGGACGTTTTAGACATGAAAAGGCTTTCAAAATTGTAAACTTCAGTCAACTGGACCTAGTTTGACTTTAGGCGTCCAAGTTGAGGAGTTGAACATTTTTCATTCTTCTTTTTGTGATGAAGTACCTCCGTTTGATCTTTGATTCTGATTGCTCGGTTGATCCTGAGGTGTTGTTGTCAGATCCATTGTTGAGATGAAACAAATCTGAAGAAGTGTGCTTGGGAGCTGCAAAGCTCAATACTTGAGTCTGATGCCTCTAATTCTTGGGTGCCTTTTCCCAAGAAGGTGCATTTTTCACCAGACTTAGTTTCTTTGAGTGTTCTTCAATTCCTCCATTTTGACCCTCAGTGCCTTGATCTGAAATCATCGATGACTGATGAGTTTGGTGGTCTTGCTGAAACATGGGATGGATAACCAGTTCAGTCCCAGAAAGTATGACTGTCTTCGCGAATCCTAAAAGTTGATTTAGGTGTCTCAAAAGCTTGGGCGCCCCTAGCTTGCACGGGTGCCTTTGACCTTTTGACTTGTTATTTTCAATTTTCAATCTTTCACAAATTGTCCCAGTTTGATCTCTGTCATCAGGTGTTTGATTTATCTGTTGAATTCGCTGATGGTGTCATTGCTGAGATTGGATCAAGATGGAGGACTTCTTGGAGGTCATTGAGCTTGCAGACTACATCTAACTGCCCAGAAGGTTGGGTGCCTATTTCTAGGAAGGTGCAATTTCCTTAACAGTTAGCCAATATTTTGTGTTCTTCATCTTGCCTTCACCTTTGGTGTTTTCTGCTTGATCTTCGTCTGTGAATGCTTGACAGGTCCCATGAGCTTGCAACTGGATTGATTGCGAAGCTGAAAGGATGCTAAGCAGATGCCTTGTAGAAAACAGTTGTTGAAAACTTCATTTGGTTGCCTAGAATGATGGGCGCCCCTGGCTAGCAGGGGCTCTTTTGCTTTGATGTTCATTGATTTACCCTCCATTTCACGTGCTCGGATGATCAATAGCTGTCGTCATTTGATGTGTCTTGTAGACTGGTGAATAGGTTCATTGCAAAGTTGGGCTGACGTCGAGATGATCACTTGGAGATAAGCTTGCTCAAAAACTGACATGTGGATAGTCTCATTCTTGGGTGCGCTTGAGCTACAGGGGCACTATTTTATGTTTTGACTGCTATCTTTGATGTTTTTTGCTTTCAACATCTTCTGTCTTCACCTCTGTTGCCGGTGATCGATGAATCAGGTGAACCTGCTTGATGATGCATTGGTAAGCCAGCGAAATTACGAAGGAGATGACTTTCTTGGCAAAACTTGATGACTTCCTTTGACCTCTTGAACTTATGGGCGCCCTTGGTCAGCAGGGGCTCTTTTGACTGCAACTTCATCATTTCCTTTGATCTTTGCCTCTTTGCGCTTCACGTTTACCGTTGTAGCTCGATTGACTTGATCACTATTGTCGACAGCGCAGACGCGTTGATCATAGCAATTGTTTTCACCATATTGCGTGTATGGGTGATTGAAAAATGGCTAAGGCATTTGACTGTGTAGCCTCTTCCTTGTAGCAAGGTGTGCATTCTCCAAACTTAGAATATCTTCAGCATTTTTCACTTTTGAAAATCCCCTCCATCGCAGAGCATCTTTTCGAGCATCTTTTGCCATGGATTCTTCTTTGAAGCTTTTGAGGCTTAGATTTCACCACTTGGTACTAGCCATTCTGCCATTAATGGCTACGGAGGTCCTATCTTTCTTCCTGAAAAATGAAAATAGACCCACTAGAGTAAAACAAACTTTTTGGAGATTTTGACTTGACCAATGTGATCGTAAAGTCAATTTATCCTATCAAAATCATTTTCAACTAATTCCAGAAAGTTCCTATTTTTAGGGGTTTTCCTAAAAACAGGGGTACGAAACCCTAATTTTCAATTTTTTAGAAATTTGCAAGTATCTTCCTTGATGTAAACCCACAAAAGCCTATGTTTTGTTTGACCTAAAACGGATTTTTGACAACAATTTTACATGATTTAGATCATTTTAATCAAAATGCCTTATTGAAGCAAAAATTTATTTTGGGTACAACACATTGCATTTATGATCACGAGGGCCAAGGAGAGGCATTTGAAGAGTGTTGTAGAGAGGGAGTTGGAAAAAAAGAATGCCAATATATTGGATAAGCAATGTGGTCTTGGAGTACCATAATTGATAATAGCAAATATTAAACCATGTATAATCCACGTACACAATGTAAGTTCGAAGAGGACCACCAAAAGAGCATCACTAATTTGAAATTTCAGTCATATCCATCCGCTTCGTTTGGTGTAAAGAAAAATACAACAATCTAAGTTCAAATGTTCTTTAAATTCAATGTAGTTCCATCCATCTTGTATAAGGATTTTCAATTTTCGATTTGGGTTAATCTTAGATGATTAATAGGTTAGGCCCTAACTCGAGGTCCTCTTGAGACACAAACTAGTACTAATGTTGGATCTTGTTTCAATATCGAAATCAAGCTCCATCTCAAAATGAAAAGTATTGTTTTTACTGTACTTGCTCTTAGAACATGCAATATACATCATGGATAAACTCCATATTTGTACAAGGAACATTTTTCAAAATCAATCCCTCTCTTGGGACATGAAATATGTGCTTGAGATTTAGAGAATTGGGCCCCTTCTAGGACATGGAATATATACCATGACCAAGCCATAGCTCAAGACAAGGAATGCTACCAAATTTGTGCATTCCCTATAACATGAATTTATTAGCACCATGCCCCATCTTAGGAGATGAAAAACTAAGTCATAGTCTCTTCTTAATGCAAGTGAACATAAAATTTCATTCATGATTAGTATAAAAATATTTATTGCATTATAGTGCAATTCAAATTATCTCATCATGTTGCAAGTACAACAATATAGATCAATAAGGCTCCAATTCTCTAGATCTTTTCTTTGGTTCTTTGTCAATTAGGCCATGGAGTCAATTATTTTTATGTCCATAAGAAAGACTAGGGAGTTTGTCAAACACCTTGTAGTTAGGAATGATGTTTTGGTTGCTTCCAAGAATACATGTCTATTTACAAGAACCTTGCCTATAAGCATAAAAATCTTTGTCTAATGTTAAGAGAGAATTTAGGTCCATTTGGAGTAACCTTGCCTGTATTGTATAAATCATTGTCTAATGTTAGAGTTTCTCTACTAGAGGATGGTTCTATAAAAGTATTAAGACATTTGATTACTTTCTTCACAATGTTAATATTGTTCCTTGGAATGCTTTCAAGTTGCTTTTTAAAGTCCTAGAGATAAAATACTAAACCTCTAATAGAGAATGGTACTATAAAAGTATTAAGACACATGATTAGTTTCTTCATATTGTCAATATTGTTTCTTGGAATGCTTTCAAGCTGCTTTTTAAAGTTCCAAAGATGGAATAATTTCTTATATCTTGGCTAAAGCTTTTAATGGTATCATTTCCAGTACGATTGAATTCTAATTCAAAAAATTGGGGTCATATAAGTTGGCTTAAGGGTTTTACTTGAAGCTTCATCCAAGCAATTCTATGATAAAATCTTTTTCTCACAAGATACTTTAGTTAAGATTAATTCAAAGTGGGAGCTAACTAATCCTTATATAGGAGGTGGTGTGATAGGTGTAATATTGTCTTCATGTATTGAGCATAAGAAAGTTTGTTTCAATTTGCTATTTCATTGAAAGATTGTTGTTGGATCTACAAACAAACCTTGTGGTATTGTTAGAAGCATAGTTCGCATACTTGGACTTAGCACAGCAAACCAAAAATTTCTTGACTTGGCAAAACTTGGTAACTTAAAAAATACTTCAATTTCTTAAGAACACAAATTTTATGCAAAATATAGTGACAAAATGAGTCTATAAAACATTGGGGAAGTTTCTTTTATTAGATTTGAATACAATTCGAGCACAAAATCACATCATCATGCAAATACAATAGTTAGCTGAAAACTTATATGAATCTATGGTGATTGTCAATAAAAATCATCATTGTAAATTGCATATCCATACAAGTTCATATTTCAAGAATTTACAATTTTGTCTTCCTTGATCTAGTGAAAAATGGAGGAGAGGATTTAGTCCTCACACTCCACTACAACTCCTTGCTCGGCCTAGAAGGCTGCACTATGGCTCCACTTTTCTACTAGATGGTAGTGATTCCTCCGTTGCTTCATGTTGAACATAATCTGCAATGATGTCATCCAAAGCAATATCTCCTTTTGTTTCAGCATCAATGATCTCATCCTCTATAAACAAGAGAGTTTCTTCATCCAATGCAATCCAGTCATTGAATGGATCAATGGAATCCAAATCAATAAGCTCTCATGGTTTGTACTCCACCTTTCTTGTGTAAAGCTGAAGGTTGTATCACAAAAAAACTAAGCCATTGAAGCATTTTTGACTCAACTTATTGTGCTTCTTTGTGAAAATGGAAGCAAACAAACTCTAGTTGTGCTCACATCCAAAAGTGCTGAGAGGTTGATATAAAACTCAAAGGGATAGATTTTGAAGGTTTGGAAAATTTCCACCTCAATCTTCTCACCAAGAGCCTAAAAATAAGATATTGAAAAGTTTGTTAGTAAACAAATAGTAATAGTTGTAATTTGTAAGTTATAAAATATAAGAAAGACTCCAAGTTTTAATAATTGGTGTTTGGGTGGATCTCCCATGGATAGCTAGTGGCAAAGAAAAGTCTCCCCCTAGGTTGTTTGTAATTTTGGGACTTTAAAATAATGAGGTTCTTGTGTTCAACCTCAGGTGCCTTCCTCTCAATGCATTATGTGAGGCACTCCATAGCCTGCCCATAAATATCTACGAAGCTATCAAAGAAGAAAAACTGGGGTTGAGGTAGTACCCTATTGCATGAATGGGTTATTAGCGTTGATTGTTCCACCTCCGATCAGTATCTCCCAAATGGGATCAAATTTGTCACTATCCATCTCTAATAATTTTGGATGGCCTCATTGGCCCTATCCGTGGCCTCATAATTGTATTCTGTTGGGTTTTGCTCCCCTTCTACCTGTTGATGCGGATTTTGTGACCTCAACCAACATTAGAATAAAATACCCAATGAAATATCCTACTCTCTCTTGAACAAAGTTTCCAATGTGCTAAGCAAAGTGATCACAAAGTAGACTTCAAGGTTCCTTGTGCATATAGGATAGTCTTAGTTGGTTTGCTATGTTTTGCTAGTATTGCAAGGGGGACTTACGCTCGATTTATTGGTTTAATCCTTCTTCCTTTAAGAGTTTAGCAACAACTTTTCAACACTTTGGAATATAGATACTATTGTCTATGAGTGTTGAGATCTTACTAATGTCAACTTTGAAATAAAATAAAAAAGGATAAGGGCTTTAGAGGCTAAGCCAATTCTAAACTATTCCTAGGAACTCAAGAGACAAGTGTTGGACGGCGAAATTAAAACCTATATTTTTTTTTCCAGGTACAACTAGACAAAGATGGTTCAATCTTCAAAGAGATTCACAAATGATATCCTATTACTCAAGGCCATCTTCAATTTGAACAATGAACATAAGTAATAGAGTTCAAGTTTAGCAATTTGAAAGTGTAGACTAACCTTACACATTAAATTGAAAATCATTCAATTAAAAAAAGGTACGAACAAAATTCACCATTACCAACACTATCAATCCTTCATTCATTTAAAATTGCGGAAAACAAATCTATTCTATTGAAGAAATATGAAACCATGCTGACTTTCAAACTAACAAATGCTCATCAATGAGTCTAATTATTATTTTGATAGCGCTCTAGCAACAATTTCACAAGTCTCCTTGAATCAAATGAAATGAGAAGGGTTTATATAGGCACCCCAATTACAAAGGAACGGCCCAGATTGATCTAAGATCAACGGCCAAGGTTATCCCCATAAACCATAACTAAGAGTTCACTTAGAAAAGCATAACTAACTTCAGTGACACATGGCACAAGGAAGAAGAGTCACTTGGAGCATGGAAGACACTGACATCTTGCAAGCTAATCAAGCAAGCTAGATTCCAAAACGCAATTCCCCTTGGCTTGTTCTCTGGCTGCGAATGCAATGAACCTTTCCAACACTAAATTGAGTTCCTCCATTGATATGCTTGGTAAGGTATCCAATTGCACTCCTATTACATCCAAGGCTTCAATGCATTGAGCAAAAGTGTCCTCCCACTTAGATGATAGCTGGGATTTTGGATAAAACCCTTTGAGAACCGCCTTGACTTCATTCTTCCTAACTCCTCCTCCCACATTCTTTGATGTAGACATGGCACCTGTATGAAGCTTGAAATTAGAAAGCATGCATAAATTATAAAGAAGGTGTTATGCTTAAAACCCTAAGGCTAGGTGAGTGCATTAATGGTGAAATAAACTGATTTAGAATTCTAGAACTTCAACTTGACTGCAAGGATTGATTAGAAACTAAAAAATCAGGATTTAGCCTGCAATAAATGCAAATAGAAAAAATAAATTCTCATTACCAACCCTTGTGCTTCTAAGAATATTCAAAGAAATTTAATTTTTTGACAGGAATTTGTAGGTCTGAAGCTGGAATTTATCTACAGGTCTGCAAACTTAAGATTTAAATACTTATCTCTCCTTTCAATACTCTCCAAATTCGCAGCTTGTGAACCTGTAGAAGCCTGAATTTCTTGACTAAAACCTGCAATTTGTGATTGTATTTCACTTCTTCTGCTTGTAAACTCGAATTGATTAAGTTTGCAACTCATGAATATTTTGTGACTTGATAAAGTTGCAAAATTAAGAGAGGTGCCTATGAACTTGCTTGTAATTTCTCATGGCTGTGCTGTAGCTTCTTGAGAAGAATTTTAGACTTGTGCTGAATGAAAAGGAGACTTCAAGCGCTTCTCTTTATAAGTAAACTCCTTCCTTATTTAAGGAATTCGGCCTATCTCATGATTGGATGCTCTATTTAGAAAAAGAAGAAGAAAGCCTATCCTTAAGCTCCTAATTTCTAATTTCTTCTTGGGCGCATTCCTTGTTTTTCTCTTCCTTTGGCTTGCTTGTGAAGTTTCCAAAAAAAAACTTGAGTTAACTTTGTTTTAACTTGCTAGAGATATGAACTTAGGAAAGTTGACCCCTATGTGGAATTTTTTGATTTTGAACTAGATTTTTTATCCCTCTCCCAAGTAAACTTCATGCCTTAGGCAATTTCATGGACCTTCACTTGGGAAATATGCCCCTCAGCTGAATTTCCTATCATTTCAAATGAATTTCTTACCTTAGGGGTATCTTTGGATTTCTTGAGAACTTCAACATGGATTGCTTGAGGTTTCAATTGGATTTTACTCATTTGCCTTAGAGAATTTCATCCACTTCGAATTGGATTTCTCGACTTAGACATATTTTCCCAACTAAATTTTTTACTTCATTAGACTGGTTCTTTTACTCTTGGAGGTGGGCGAACTTCAACTGGATTTCATGTGACCTTTAGTGGATGTCCTCTTTGATGGATTTTATTTCAAGTGGATTTTCCTCTCAACTGGATTGGATTTCAGCTTGATTTGCTTCCAATTGGATTTCTCAAGAATTCAATTGAATTTTCATCATGGGCGAACTTCATGGCTTGAGGAAGATTTCTTATTGTTTGGGGCGGACTTTATAGGTTTCCAACTGAGCATTCTCCTGCCTTGACACTTTCGAAACCCTCACCTTGGCACTTTCTAAAAATAGAAAAAAGGCAAAAAGCAAAATTTCTAAATTTAGTAAGTCCCCAATTGGTCCCAAAATGCCAAAAATGAAACTTTCCAAAAAAACAAAACAGCAAAAAGCACATTTTCTCGAAAAAAGCAGGTTGTCCGAAATCGCCTGGAGAACAGTCATTTTTGCTCCAACAACCCTTCTGAACACCCCTGTGGCATCAAGAACTTCATTTGACCCTTCGAGCACTGACATGACCTACTCAACTATCCTAAATCTTGACAAATTTCGACTCAAACCCAGACCTTGGACTTGTCGACCCACCTTTGCCTTGAAAGAGACTTAGAGAAATTGAAGCTAATGCTAGAGCCAACTCTAACACTAAGACACAAGACAAGACTAAAGGGGGGTCCCCATTTGCAATGGGGCAATATGTGATTAGGTCACAACACTACCATGCACAAAACCCTCACCAAAGGCTTCAACACCCACAAAATACAAACAAATTAAAGTTACAAATGTACAATGAAAGTAAATACTTAAAAAAATTGAAAATAAATGGGTTCAATTTGAAATTTAAATTGAAGTTTGAAGTTTTCTTTACAATCTCTACAACTCTCTTCACAAAGGCACCATCAAAAAGTATCTTTGTGACCCTCTCTCCATCAACCTTCTTTGAATCTGTTGATTCTAGCCTTGTGTGACTAACAAACATCTGCTTCGGTAATGTCAACAAACTAGTAATGCTTGTTGTGAGTTTAGAAAGTTATTTGCAAACGTCGTATAATCCAATCACACAAGCTCTTTCCATTTGGTGTGATCCCTCAAGTTGAGAACCCAATGGTGATTATAATTATATTTTGTGATGTTCCTTGCATCCTCTACAATTGGTTTAACCCAATCAATTCTGCCTTTGTCCTTGAAAGAAGGTCAAGGCAAGGGGCAATGAAAGGGGTGCAAAAGAGTGACAAATGCCTCTCTTGAAGCAATTTTGTAGCTGCCGCATATGCCATTTCATTGTTAATGACAACTTGCTGCGCATTTTTTATACCCACCTCTAAGACAATCTCCTCCAACATTAGGCTTGAATTTTTTGCATCCTTTATTTTGTTAGAGGCATCAAATGTTTTTAGAAAAATGATATCATTTGAAACCACCAAAACATCGATGAGGATGTGGTTCGTTGCATTTTTCCACCTGTCTAAATGAATGTTGCATCTTATCTTTCACAACTACTTTTGATCTTCTAGATTTGTCTTTGCATTTGCAACAACATCCTAGAGTAATTGTCCACTTAACTTATTTGAAGAGGGGGTCTTGTACCCTTTCTCTACATCTATCAATTTCATCGCCAAATTCTCCCAATGTGAGCTCTTCACCACATTGAAGGAAAGGTTGTTGTAAAATAAAAAATTCACACAAGCCTTGTCTACTTATTGTGTGCCTCCTTGTTCTACCCTTTACCTTGCAGCTAAGGTTGTGCTCCAGCTACATTTTCTAGGCACAACATGGCTTGTGACTAGATTTTCTCAAATTGAATGAAATGTATGTGCCTCATATGTGTGGGCCATTGCTATAGCCCACAATATTTGTCATATTACTTCAATTGCTGCAACCAAGTTACGATTAATGGTTGCTTCCACCCTCGCCCTCACCCTCTCTAGTTTCTTTTGATCCAATAATGTAAGATGTGCTTACATCTCATGTTTTATCTCTTTCATGACTTTTTCACACTTGGAATCATGACAATGAATGCACGCAATTACCCTAAAAATATGCATGCTACAAGATAAGTTTAGTTTAACGGTGGCAGCCATTGCTTTGACCTCTCTTCAGTAACAATTTACATGGGGAATAGTTAACTTTAGTGTCATTCATACAATAATTGTCATAAGTTTAAGATGCAGCAGGTGTATAACAGTAAGACAAGTTCATTTCAAATCCACTTATTACATTGAATCAATAATGTGAGTAATCATGTTCAAAGTTCAAACTGTTATAAATCTGAAAGTACATATTAACTGACAACTTAACTGATAAATAGCAAATATATACTTGCTTGTCAAGTTAACCATATTTTCATTAAAACCAGACAATGCATGAATCCTAGAACATTATTTGCATTTTATCCACCTAACCTGAGAATATGTTCATTACAATAACTTAAAACCATTGGATTTCTTTACATGATAGAGTACAAAATCGGCAAATTCTTCACAAAGAATCATAGATTGTAAATGTCAGTATTTCATTTCCACATACCAATCCTTATGTCCTATCCATACCATGGCAACCCTATCCATCCCATCTAACATTCCCTGAATCCAGTTTAAGGGTGGGGACAAACCGGTGGAACCACATTCAATGCATTCTCATAGTCAACCTGCATAGAACTAACAACTCACATAACTTAAAATGACTAGATACAACACATGCATTCAAGATATACCTTCATTCGACCTTGGACTATAGTGACAATCTACTTGCCACCTATGAACTCCATCTGGTCTATCATATGTATCCATGACTAACTTGCAACCGGTACATAGTATTGTTGTACCCAAACCAAATTTTTTGCTTCATCAAGGCATTTTGCATTTAAAAGTCTAAACCTTGCTAATTTGTTGTAAAACACAATTTTGGGCAATATCAAGCATGGAGTTTTTGTCAATAGTTTGTCAGTCAAAGTCAGTTATATTGGTCAAAACCTGAAGCAGAGACTCAAAATGAAGATTTTCACAATGGAGGAGCACCTCACGACGACATTTCATATTGCAGACGGTCATGTTAATGATCGAAACAGAGTTTTTAAAGATCAAATCAGGGAGATTTCTCAGTGGAAAAGCCCAAAAGCGCAAGTATAGCTTAGGGGCGCCCAGCTTGTTGGAGGTCAAGATTCTGGTTAAAATGCTCAAGCATCCAGTCAATCTCTTCAGAATCAGTCTGGCTATTCATCGAGCTATCCAGCGAAGCATTCCGAGACTCACAGCTCCGGTTATCAGTGACAGAAGTTAAAATCCCTAAATTTTAGGAGGTGAGAAATTTGCTTTTTTCAGGCAAAAGCGCGCCTCTAGCCTGAGGGCGCCCATCTTGAAGCAGGGATAAATCTCGACAGTTTCGTTGCCGGATGCAGTCAATCCGTTCACAACTAGTCTGCTTATCCGACGAGATATCAAGCGCAGTCATCCGACTCTCAGAGTTCAGGCGGCAGTCATCCAAAGATCAGCTTAAAATGGAGTTTTCATGTTTCTGAGCTTCTCCGTTTATGCCCAGTGCAAGTACAGGCCAGGGGCGCTGGTTTAAAGGACCCTCCAGATGTCAGAATTCGTAGACAAAGTCTTCACAACATCAGTAGTATTCTAGCCTAGCTCCGCGATGCATCATTCAGCTTGTCGATTCGACGTTCCTGGTGGTCGTGGCAAAGATTCTACCGAGCACGTAATTTTACGGGCAGACCAACAAATGGTTTTTAGTGCATTTTCATAGTCTTAAGGCGCCTAGCCTTTAGGCTGGTCAGACGAGCCCGTTCACGTTCGAAGTCTTCACGACTATTGAGCGTAATCAATTTATCTTTCCAACGAGCATAGCCGTCAGCCTTCAGCATTTGGCAGTCGCTCGTGCGTGCGAGGTCTTTGGTGTAATACTGCAAAGTGAAGATGTTCGGAAAATGGCCAAGTCTAGGAGCGGTAATCTTAAATAAAATACGCAGGTTTTTGAGGTCTTAGAAGGCGATTTTCTTGCCTCGTCACCTTCGGTGACTTCTCTTATGAAGCCCTTCGGCTGTCCGGGTTAAAGCAGAGATAGTGCACGAATTAGGTCATCCGGTTCGAATGTCGGGCGTCAAAGTAGGAGTACTTGGATGGCGTTCAACTTTAAATTAAAAATGACAAAAGTGCAAGGCGAGGCGCTTTTACTTTGAGACCCTTAACCTGACTTCGGTACATTTTCTGATCGTTGGATCTTGAGAATATCTCGATCATGCAGTGAAGCCGTCTCCTTATCGCGAGGTTCACCGTTCAAGTCGGCTGGCCGTTTGATATCGAGATGGCGGTTTAGGGAAATGGCCGAAATGGAACCGTAAAGCAATTCTTCATCAGTCGCCCTAATTTTTCAAAGGGGTTAAAGCGATGGATTTTTGCGGTTGTATGTCAATGAGACATTTCTTCCTTGTTCAGTAGGCTTTCCGATGAATTCTTCAGAACAGTCTCAGCATCACCCGGTCATCCGGAAATCAGTGTCGAAGTTGGCCAGTCGTAACAGTGTTGTCAGCTATAAAATAGGGATTTAGTAAAAAATGAAGTATCTTGAGCAAATGGATGCCTATGTGCTCAAGAGATGACTTTTCAGAATCAGTGAAGTCAAACGATGAATCTCAGAGCTTCAACCAGTTTGTCAACTGAAGTTCAGAATATGTCTATTTTTAAGCGCCATTGCATGATAATAAATATTTTATTAATATTTTATTATTTGAACTTCCAGTCAGTGGCAGTTGAACTAAAAGGCAACCGATCAGAGGTTTTCTATTCTGGTTAGGGTTTATGAATTCTTGCAGTCACAATTCAGTGCGAATTTCTTCTTATTTATATGAGGCGCCATCTTCATTGTTATTCATAAAGCTTTCAAAGAGAAAATTCGATTTCATTAAGAGATATTTAATCTTAAGTGAATTCGTGGTTTTCAATTTCAAGTTCATATTTTCAAAGGGAAATCGAAGTTCTCAAAGCAACTTCAGAGAATTCGAATTTTGTTAAAGGAGATTAATATTCAAAGGCAAAATCATAATTCCTCAAAGGCGCAAAATTCAAAGATAAATTCGTGATTTCTCATAATTTCAAAGAAGGGCGCATATCTTCAAAGTAATTCAAACTTCCAAAGCAATTCGCAATTCCTTGATTTTCAAAGGCAATTCCAAATTCTCAAAGGCGTATTCAATTATCAATTAAATTCGCAATCCTTCAAAGATTCAAAGGCGGATTTTAATATATCAAAAGGCGAATCCTCAAATTCAAATCATACAAATTCGTATTTTCTTCAAGGAAATTCGAATTTCTTCATATTTAAAAAGGCGCAAATTTCAAGAGGAGAAATTCGTGGTTTTTCAATTCCAAGGCGAATTCTTCCAGTTCAGAGGCAAAATCTTCATCAATTCACAGAGGCGATTTTACCTAACATATCTTTTTGCAGATTCAAGTTCACAATTATCAGTTATTCAAAGAAATCTTGAGCGATTTTCACAGAAGAAGACATCATAAAAACGTCTTTTACATCCTTCAGATCTCAGATTTCTCACAAAATACATTGTGCATGTTCCTGAAATTGGCGAATTTGGCAAGTCTCAGTATCTGGATCATTCCCATATAATTTCCTCGAGTTGAAATTGTGCGTTTGATTTTTCACGAATTTTTAGCTTCAGAACATTCATTCTCGAATTGCTAATTTTCTCAAGTGAAAATCTTTGTACGATCGAGTAGAAGTTGAATTTTCGCAAATCTGACGTTCTGAGTTGTCTTAGAATCCTTTTCTGGACAAAACCCATATTTCAGATTTTTCGCTAAAAATAATTCTTCGAAAGGCTATTTTTAACTCTCGCAGGCTATTTTTAGTTTCCAGAAATCTTGTCAGAACATAGTCGAGTTCACAGTCAACAGGCTAATTTTTCAAAATGCAGTTCACTCAGCTTGAATACAGGACCAAAACCATCCTTACTCATGATTTTCTCAGGTTGGTTGAGACAGACCTTCACAAAGTATTGCCAGAGGCAGTGCTAGACCCAGTTAAAATCAAAAGTTCGATTATTCAGAATATTGAGCAATCTAGTTTACTAGAGGCCGCTTCCATACCTATCTCCGTTCACTGTGTTGAGTTTGTGATGGCTTGCATTAAGCATTACAATCCGACTACTCGTGAGATAGCGTCAGTTGACGGACGGGTCATTTGCAGTCTCAAGCCTTTGGACATCGAAAGGAGTTTTGGCATTCCTCAACATCCGAACAGCCTAGTTGTTTCTATGGAGCAGTGTGCACAAGCGTTTGATGCTGATGTGGACAAATGTCAGAAGAAAATGGCAGAAAGATGGTTAAAACAAGCAAAGAACAGATTGCCAAACAATGTGGGTCGTGGTGAGTACAAGGATGAGTACGCGATTCTAATCACACTCTTGAATCGTGTCTCAGGTCAAGCACATGCAAATGTTTTCCAGCCTTGGATGTATTACATTATTGGTCGCATCATTTCTGGGCAGGAGCATTATGACTGGGCATCCTTCATCGGCGACATTCTCCACACACAGATTACCGGTTTCTTAGTTGCTCATGAGTTTCACATGTGTTCATATCTCGTGTACTTGATCGCTTATCAGGGTCAGTTCCGAGGACTTAACACCGTGGGCATTCTCACTGTTCAGAAGGTTTATCAGATATGATCAGCTTGAGTTCTCATCATTCGTATCGAACGCCATTTCGCTGTTC
>VDFB02276009.1:0-112494 GCA_007258455.2 Sequoia sempervirens | reverse complement strand
GAGCAAATGGATCCTTTTAGGGTTTTAGAAAACTAATTTCAGGATCTTGTACTTTGATGTCTGCACTCTTGAAATCCATGTTATCAAGTTTTGGAAGTCAATATTCAATTTTGTAGAGCTCTTTACGTGATCTTGCACCTTGAATGACAACTTTGCAACTTTGACAATTTTGACAACTTTGATAATCTTCCTCTTCAACCTATAAATCTACAATCACACACTTGAGGCTAGCAAACTTGTTGATTAGTTAGTGAATGGGGATTTGCCTCAATCAAACCCCTTGTAGGTAATTAAACCAAATGATGAAATAATATAATGAAGCATGAATATGAGATGATGCAATTAAAACCTTTACATGATGATATGATCTTTGAATTGTTGCAATAATGACTTGAAATTTTCCTTGAAAATGCTCTTTAAATGCTCTAGTAGACTCCAATTTTCTATAAGGATGCTCTTGTAAACTTGCTAGGAGAAACAATGTGAATTAACCCCTTATTTAGACTAAATTAGGAGCTTAACCCTGAAATTCAAAGAACTAAGGCCGACACCAGATCTAGAAAGATAATTAAATTCCCGCCAAAATGAAATTCAAAAATTAAGGTCTTATTAAGGGAGGACCCATTCACCACCAAAGGTGAATGGGTCATGGCTAAGTTTCTAGGACCGAGTTTTGAGGAGTTGAAAGAAGGCCAAAAACCCATTCCAGATCAACTAAAAAAAGGGGGTCTTGTTAAGGGAGGACCCATTCACCATCAAGGGTGAATGGGTCCTAATTCAACTTCCCAAGACCAAATTTTTCCCAATAAAATAATTTGATATTTAATTTATGATTGTCGGGAGAGATCCTTGGGAGGTGTCAAAATTAAGGCCTAAAAGGGGGGTTAATAACTCCACTTAACCTTAATGAATTAAGACCACCTAGATAAATGTGAAAGTGCTTTAAAACACTTTACAAAACTTAAACAAGGTAAAAATTATGCATATTTTATTTAGAAAGAGGCACATTAGGCTTAATTAAGCAAATAAGTCCTAGAAAAGTGTGAAAGTGTGCTACAACACTTCACAACACCTTTGCAAAGGACAAATTAAAGCATTATTTAGCTAAATAAAGGTCTTAAAATAGTGTGAATGTACATACAATACATTACAACACCACTCCAAGACACCATTGATCCAGTTTTAATGTCAATTATCCAAACAAGCAAGGAAAAAGGCTACTTTTTTCGTCACTACATTTTTCCCCCACTTTAGTGAGAGGATGACCCCATGTCAAACTCACACTAAAGTAGACATCCAAGACACACAAGTATGCAGCAATAACAAAGATACATGATCATACCCTATCAAAGGCCAAGAAGGATAAACAAAAACAAAGGATCAAGCACAACCGATTCAACGCAATGTGAGCCGGTGGCTATTTTCCATAACACATGCTACTTACTCTAGGGCCACAGAACCTCAGGTCATTCATGAGGTGAGTTTGTCCCAAAATATGTATGCTCATTCTAGGGTAGTGGAACCTCAATCTATACACTAGAGTGAGTTATCCCAATGAGGTGGCAAATGAGAGAATTGAATTAGCCTCTCATACCATACTGAAGTCATCGTCTTGATAATTTTGATAAGGTACCACAATGAAAATGCTTTGTAAAATGTTTTTGAATGTCATGTGAAAAAATTTCTCAAGGGAATTTTTCTTTGTTCGTGTAATGGTCTTCCTCTTAGGGAGCATTGTGCCTAATGTCTCTAAGAGAGCACAAATCAAGGTGTCAGATCGCCCATGGGATGCCTCATTTGCATCATGCCATGACAGGGGATTGTACACTCTTGGACGACATCAAACCCAATGACACCACAAAGAAGAGGACACATCACAAGAAAAAAGAAAAATCACGCCATGAAATTTTCCAAAAGATGTCATCATTATATGCCCCCAATTTAAAGCGGTTGCTACACCATTACTGTGACCAATTGATTTAAAGTAGCCAGATATTTAGCCTAAGACATGAGACCTTTCCTCAAAAAACCCTATGCCATGTAATATGATTCTGAAGCAAGCTACATCATGAAATAGGAAGGAAGGGTTTCCCCCACAAACACACAAGGGATCTATAGATTTTGGGTCAGTATGTTTGTGCTACAATGTTGTCATAAAGAATGAATTGTCATCATTCCCCAAATACTCATAGAATTGGAAGAATGACACAAAGAGAGAAATTCTCCTCTCTCTCAAGTTGACTCCATATTAAGTCTAGTTAAGTTAGATCTCCAATATTATATAAAAGGATCAAGCTCTAGTTTATACTATTTTTTATCAATATAAAAAATAAAACTAGTGGGCCACCCTATAAGACAATCATTAAGATTTGAGAGCTAGCTCCACATCTATCCTAAGCTAATATTGAATATGGTATGTGGGGGGTGAAAAGGGAGAGAGATTATAGAAATAAATATAAGCATAACAAAGGCTCATGATGCAATAATAAAAAAAATGTACTCATTACAACTAAAGATGAATAAAGAAAATTCTAATAATAATTAAGACAATAGCTTTCTTACTATTAAGTTCATTGATAAATTAACCATTACACAAATACAAGTACTTTGAAAAGATACATAGAAGCTTCTCTATATAGAAGCAAAGAGAGAAAATCTATTAAGATAATGTACATCTAGCTCAAAAGTTTAGTTGTAATAGTAGAATATAAAAATAAACCTCAACATGATGCTTGAATATCTTAGCTATAAAAAGTGTTATCTTCTAATCTAAGAATGGGTAAGGCAAGTTCCTAAAAATGGGGGACTAAAAGGAGGTTAAAAGTGACCAGCTTTTTCCTAGAATCAGATAAACCTCAAATTATATGAGTAATTCAAGATGTGTATGTACTCAAAATTTAAAGATATAAGGAGAATAAAAATTCTAGTACTCTAAATAGATAATCTTAAACTACTAAGTATTTTTGTAAATTATGGTTTAAGGTTAAGGAGATGAATTATAACATAGTGTATGGTGTTCCCCCCCTATTTTTTTGTTGTATTAGGTATTTTTAAAATCTATTTGGTAGAAATATAGCCACAACCCATGGAGGTTTATAGGCCAATTTTACAAGAGTTATTTTTCTCTCGTACTCTTTGAGCTCAACTTAGACTCAAGAGAGTGTTCCTATAGATTTGATAAACAAAATGAAATAGAAAAATAGTGATAGCTAAACTTAACCTATTTACTTGAATCCAAATATTATCACTAAGCCAAGAAAAATAGATATCTTAATACCTCTATATAGCTGATTTCATCACTGCTATAATGAGTGCAAGGTGGAGGCAATCCATATAGATTAGAATATAAAGTGACAAATGAAATTTATATGAGTTTGTACCCTATTTATTGTATAACCATGGGTTACCTAAGGGTTGTGACTAAACTAGAATTACTATAGTAATGATTTATTCTTTTTAATTGTTTCATTGATACAATAAATCCCCAGATCAATGCTAATCAATGAAAAAGTCGCAATTAAGAAGGAATTTCAAAGAAGCTAAGCACAAAATAATTGATCAAATCATAAAAATGTAATCAAGGGTTGAGTATCATAGAAAAACATACTTAGTAATCCATTATTGAGTTGTACAAATATATTTGTAAATAAAAAATGATCATTAAAAATATTGTAATAGTTTTAAAAAATGCTCATATTTATCAAATTAGATTTACACTCATGACAATAATTTTGTTAAGAGGAAACCTTTGTTACATTAGAAAATTTCCCTAAAAATGTACCTATATTCTTAGAGACATGAAAAATTTAATGTTCCCATAATATTCTCTTATAACACTTCAATAGAATCCATTGCCTTCTTCCAACTAAACATCTAATACGAGCCAAGTCTCATTGGAGTAATCACTAAACAATCCAAAATGAATCATAGAAAAAAAAATTTAACCCCTTGAAATTTGTCATAGAAAACAAGAGTATAGCAATTCAAAAATGGTCAATGTTGACTAGAATTAGGGGAGATGTGATGGTTTGTAGTAAGAGTGCTATGGGAGAGGTGTTAGTTTGGGTTAAATCCATCAAAAATAATATTCAATCTACTTGATTGGGATTTCCTACTCTTTATTTTCCCTTTCTACCGATCTGCCCTATAAGTTACTCTAGGTTTAAACTCTTGATATAAAGTGCCTTCTATCCCTTTTTACTAGTCTACATGCCCAAGATTGGATCACTAATTTGGAATGTACCTTCATTCCTCCATTTCCTAATTTCATATATACTTATCTTTTCTCTCACTCTCAAAATCACAAACTAAATAATAACTAATTTGTTGAAACATTTATGTTAAGGCATTCGGTCCTATTCCTTCCACATTACTATTTTACTAATTATATTAAATATATTCCTTTGAACTCATCTTTTCTTTCCTTTTCTTTATCAATTACATTATATAGTGTACACATATAATATGGTCAAAACAAGGTTCCTTATTTTCTTGGTACATAAACGCAGGAATACATTATGAAAGTAAAATAAAGATAAAAAACCCTAATTTAATAAATATAACAATGTAAAAGTAATCATTGATTCAAAACAAATTAAGGAGATTCAAATATGAAAATAAAATATAAATGTAAAAAAAAAGTGTATATCTAAATGTTCTTATTATATATGAGCCTTAGAGTGAAGATTGTTTCACGTAAGATGCATTGCATTCACAAAAAATATGAAGGAAAATCAACTTTCCAGGTATGGGTTAATCTAAACTAATTAAGTAATTACAATCAAATAAGCATAAATCGACTTAGATTAAATAAGTATACATAGGAATAATAATTATTATATCTTATAATAGCTAAATAAGGAACATAAATATGAAGGGAAATACTTAGATCTATGATCAACAAGTATGGGCTAACAACAAAATTATGGAAGTATACTAGTGGTACTTATAAAATGATGTCTCTCTATTAAATCAATATCTTATATTCTACATTTTAATCTTGGATTCTATTAAGGGTTTAGTCTAAAATTATTTGTTAACAATGAATCCCACCAGGCCTCTTCATTAGAGATAGAAATAAAACTATATGATTATCCTAAGTAATATCATCCATGTTGTTGAAACTAAAGAAATCATCTACTTCTTTATTTGAATCTAAGAAAAATATGTGTGAAATTACTTATTGTATACTCTCAACAAACTAGAAAAATTCTTCCAAAATATCCCTATTAGATGGTGGATTTGAAATGATTCATTCTCTGTCACCATGTGAATCACTACACAATATAGAAAAAGGATTATACTAAAAAAATTAGTCTCATGAAACAACTTAAAATCTTTCAATTAGGTTGGTTGTGAAATGAGTTCACACCAATTTCATGAGAAATGTCTAACATGAGGGATTCATTTCTTTTGATGAGAAACACAAGAATTGAGATCTCAACTTCCCTATCATCATTTTGTTGTGTGTAGATTACTCAAAATCCATGTACAAATGAATGAATCTAACAAATTGATATAAAAAGAATGTCTCTTATCTCTTTCCATGAATGAATTGAGCGAGGAGAAAATATTACTTGTACCAAGACAAGGATTCATCAAATTGTGAAGAAACAAACAAATTACATGCAAAATTATCATGCATTATACCCAAATTTCTTAAATGAGTTACAAAATTCTAATTTATTTCTTAGAAGTAGCCTCTCAATGTCCCTAGAACATCATTGATATCACTAGGGATGTCAAGAGGACTACACCTAATATAGGAAAATCCCATCATAACCAATAAAAGGGAAAAAAGAAAAACATTATACTATGCCCTTCTTCTAACACCATAAATGTTGACCAACAAAACTACACATACTAATTTCAAGAGTTGAGAACCAACTCCTTTCTTGAATGGAAACAAAAAAAACCTACCCAAAATCTTAGGATTAACATGTTAGATCTATGCAAGGTGTAAAAAAATTAGCTTGCCAAAACCCTAAAAATAAGCACAACTCATATGGCTCCTATGGCTAGGGATAGTCAACTTCAGACATTGAGCTAGTGCTTATGATCAAGCAATGACAGTTAAGGAAAATTTTAGTTTTTTCTCATGATATTTGAGAATTTTGCTTGCTCTATGTAAAAACATCTCTTATTTGACATTCTCACAAATTTTTTTAACAAGATAGGAACATATATCACTATGATACTGATTGTAGATTTTATATTATTTCAAAACCTACACTACAAAAATTGTAAAACTAAACCATAATTTACTCTTACAAAAAACCCAAAAATATTATTATTAGATATTGGAAAAGCAATATTACATATAGATTAATATTCTTATATAGAGTTTGGGAGATGTAATTGACAATCAATAAATTTGATAGGCAATTCACTATGATGACTTTATTTGAAAGGTGACAATAATAGCAACACTAACAAACCACTAAGTCACTAAGATGCCTTTATTGAAAAATGGTAGTAACACAAACAAACCAACAAACACAAAATTTAAGGTGAATTTAACATATTCCTTTGAAGGAATAATCTTCTATTTCAACTTCTAGCAATCAATCTGAAGACTGAATTGATAAATTTTAAAACTCAACCCTTCAATTAAATATATAATATTTTAATAATTTGAATTTCTCCATTTATGAATTTTTTTGAACCTATCCAACACTTGAGTGAAAGACATATTTACAGCAAACTACTATAGTGATTATATAATAATGTCACAGAACGAGAAATATATATAACAAAATGTGAACACGAAGAAGCTTTTATTCATAAGAGTGACCAAGCCTTTACATTTAAAAGTCTACCCACATTCAGTCACATGTCCATCGAGTTACTGTAACTGCTTGGGTTTTTTTCCATCCAGTTATTAGGGTAGATCCATTGTCCTCAAGACTATAACATTCTTCGTGAAGAAATTCTTTCAGCAATAATCTGGCCTGATACCAAGCGTCATAGCTAAAGCTCATTTCCTCGAAGCCCTTGTGTCTGAAAAAACATCTCCATACATCAATTTTAACATGTCTAATTCTCCTATCGTTCTCTTAATCATATTCCTTATCTGGCTTCCACAGAATATTTCTTCATACTTGACCCTTAGACTATCATGTCTATCCAGCATGATCACATCTGAGGAGTCGAATTTTGAACTGCTATGGAAAAGTACATCTTTGATCGCTTGTCAAAACAAAAAGAGTTGTTGTCAGCTTCAACTTCTATATCCATCACTATCCATGGCCTTAATTTCTTTATAACATTCACAACACTCTCCAGAAGACACCAGTTATATAATAGCCTATGGAAAACAAAGGGAGCAAACACTGCGGCAACTTTGCAAGGTTTAACGTTGAACAAACCTTTGTGAATCTCCTCCATACTTGAGATTTGTACCATCCTGTAGGAAAATAGAACCCCCAAGGCCTTAGCGAACTCTTGAAGTCTTCTTTCGTTATCTCTCAGATCTTCCGCATGCATTCCAACAGTCGTAACCCCAATTATACTTAGACCAGTCAGATATGCATTTTGGCCAGGCACATCACACTAGATTGTAGTCATTCCGTAATCCATAATCCAAAGATGAATTATAGTCAAAAAAATGCCCTGCACATACTGACCCTCAACTGCCATTTGTAAATCGGTCGGTAATGAAGAAATCCAAGGCGGGAATATGGGAAAAGGGTCACTAGTAAAAGTAAGCAAAGTATACATGTACACAAAATGTATCTAAAAGAATCTGAAGAGAAGCCATGTCACCGTTGCTTGAAAAAAGGTCATCTTTGCAGTGGCCAACAACACACTGCTCACAGAATGGTCTAGAACCTTAGCACACCCGCTTCTTGTCCTCTTGGATACAGGCAACATCTAATGTATGTTCCATCACACCTCCAGACTCCGAAGTGATCAAATAATACAACAGCCAGAAAAAAACCACTCATTGGGACAAGAAATAAAATAATTTAACATCACCAGAGATAACTGAGACCACAACAGACAGTACAAGATTCATGCCTCCTGTGAATAGCATGATACTGCTAGCAAAAACATGATTTATGACATCCATGCTTTGCACTATAAATTTCTTACTCTTCAACAACAAATAATCCCTAGAGATCTGAAAAATCCTCAAATTACTAAATAAGGCCTCCAATTCTGCCAAAATTGCCCTGAAATCTTTGTTTTGATCCTTGATTCGAATGCTTTGCAGCTTCAAAGTGAAAAGATCTACGGTTATGGATAGTACAAAAGCAATTGTAAAATTATCAGTGGTCGGCTTCCCTGTAAGCAAATAATGCTTGAAAGAATCTACAAAATTTGTCAAATTATAACATTTGAAATTGTCACAAGCGGGAGATGGAGATTCAAAATTGAAACTCAAATTTAACCGTAGCATTGACTGTCACCGTGAAGTGTCGGAGGAGAGCACTACGACAAATGAAACGAAAAACGGGAAACAGAAAGGTTTAAGTGGACCCACACCAGCCACCTAAGCGGTCAACGCTTAGAGTGTGTTGGTTAAGCCAACCCCTTTTGGAGTATGTTTATTAAAATGAAAATTACGGCCAACATCCTAATAATGAGCACATTTAGGTTTTAACATTATGGCATCCTTTACCCTACGTAGTTAAGTATATATTAGCATAATTAATATATAATGTATATTATGTATAATAAAAAATAAATTATAAATAATATAATTATACTACTTAGTATTATTATATACTATATTTTTTAAAAAAACTATTAAATACATATATAAAATTATTATATTTTATATAATACAAAACATATTAATAAATTTTATATAATACAGATTAAATTATATATAATATAATTATATTTATTTTTATATATAATAGTATTTATTATTATTATTATTATTATTGGTCGTTATATATTATTATTAATACGAAATTATAATTAATAGTTAATATATTTTAATATAGAACAAATTAAATTAATATATAAAAATCTGATAGTTTAATTGATCTTTGGAGAGATTATGAAAAAGAAAGAGAGATGGAGGGGGAGACAATTCTATATAGAGAGAGAGAGGTATATATACTAGAACTTGCACCTAAAGGAGGTTCAAGGATTACGCCAATAGAAAACTATATGTTAGAGAGTATGTGTTTGCGCATGGATGTGTTGCAAATTCTAGTTGCATGTGGCTAGATTAAACAATTAATAATAAGTGCTAAATAATGGAATGAAATAAAATTAGATAAATCTAGATTTTTTCTTTAAAGAAATTAAGTATTATCTGATTATGAAATATTTGCATATAGATTTAAAACATAAACCAGTGCAAATGAAAAAATAAAGTTGTCATCAAATTGACAAAAAAAATTGGAAATGGAAATAGAATGTTCCCATCCAGTTGTTAAATCAATATTTATCTGGCTTTTATGTGATAAGTGAGATTTTGGAGGCTTATACTTGATATTTTAGAGGATTTTACAATTAAACTGCAGCTGGTTTACCATTAAATGGTAGTTGAAAGTTGTTTAAATCCAATGATTCAATTGTGGTTTACAGGCATGAGACTTGTTTCAGGCTCAAATCTCACACTATACATGTAGCCTATCGACTAATAAATAGAGAAACTCAAAAGATAGAGAATGAGAGAAAGAGACAAATTTAGATAGATAGATATCAAGAGTGAGAGAGAGAGAGAGAGCAATAGACAAAGAGAGATAGAGCATGAGAGAGAAATATAAGAGATACAAAGGAAAAGAGAGAGAGAGAGAGAGAGAGAAACTAACTTTTTATTGGTTGTTTCATGTAAAAATACAAGGATGGCATGTGTCCTTGGGGAGTTATGCTCAAGGTAGCATGTCATTTGATAAAGGATATGATAATTCACCTTTAAAACCTCTTCAATGTACCCATTGCACACTTAAGCAGACAAACATATAGAGAGAGAAAGATAAAGGAAGAGAAAAGGGAGAGGGAGATAGAAATGAGATATAGATAGGTGGAGAGAAAAAAAAGAGAAAGAGAGCAAGAGAGAGGGAGAAAAATGAGACAAATAAGGAGAAAGAGACGAAGATAGATAAAGATAGAGGAATAAAGATGGAAATAAAGGGATAAAAAGAGGGATAGGGAGAAAAAAATAGAAGAGAGAAACAAAGACAAAGATATAGATAAAGAGAAAGAGAGATAAATAAAAATAGAGAGATAAAGAGGAAGCCAAAGAGATATGGAGAGATAGGTAGAGATATAGAGGAATAAAGAGGGACAAAGAAAGAGGTAGAGATAGTGAGGTAGATAGAGAAAAATAGATAAAGGAAAAGAGAAAGAGAGAAGAGGAGAGAGACATAGATAGAGATAAAGTCACATAAAGAGATAGGGAGATCTAAAGATAAATAGAGGGAAGAAAATATATATATGTACAAAGAGGGAGATAATGAGAAACATACAGATAGAGAGGGAGACAAAGAGATAGAGAGAGGTAGAGAGATAAAGAGATAAATATGAATAGATAGAGATATAGGGAGGGTGATTGATATCTCTCCCTATCACTCTCTATCTCTCTATATCTCCCACTATCTATGTCACTCCCTCTTCCCATTTCTATCTATTGAGCTATCTCTCCCTCTCCCCCCTCTCTCTCATTCACTCCATCTCTCCTACTTTATAGATTCTCTTTCTCTATTTCTCTTTTTATCTCCCTCTCACTCCTCTTTATCTCTTTCCATCCATATCTTTCTCTACCTCTATCACTATCTCTCTATCTCTTTCACTATCCCCCTCTATCTCTCTATATCACCCCCTTTCTATGTCTCTCCCTCTCCTTATATATATTGAGCTATCTCTCCCTCTCTCTCCCTCTCTATGTATCGCTCTCCTCTTTCCCCCTCTTTTTCCTATCTCTCCCCCTCTTCTCCCTCTTCCTCTTCAACCTATCTCTCTCCCTCTCTCCCCCTCTTCTCTATCTCTCTGCCTCTACCTATCTCTCTCCATTTCTCTCCCTCCATCTCTCTATCTCTCTCTCGTCTCTCCCTCCCTCGATCCCTTCCTATCCCTCCTATCTATATACCTATCTATCTACCTATCTCTCCCTTTCTCTTCCCATATATCTCTATCTCTCTCTTTCTCTTCCATATATATATATACCTATCCCTCTCTATCTCCCTATATCCCTTTGTACTTATCTCTCCATCTACCTATATCTCTCTATTTATTTCTCTATCTTCACCTCTACCTCTATTCTCCTCTCTCTCGCTTTATCTCTAGACATGTCGCCCTCTCTCTATCCATCCATCTATCTCCCTCTATATCCCTCTTATATATTTATCTCTTCCATCTCTATATATCCCTCTCTCCTCTCTCTTTCTCCTCCCTCTCCTCTCCTCTCCATATCCATCTCCTTCTCCTCCATCTCCATCTCTATCTCTATCTTCCTCTTTGTCTCTATCTCCTTACCCCTCTCTCTCTCTCACTCTTCCACCCTCTATCTCTCCCTCTTTCTATCCCTACCTCTCCCTCTCTCCTTATTGTAAACATAACATGATCTTGTTGGTAATGGAGCCTGATTATCTTCCTAATTTAGAGGTTTTATTTCAATCATCTTTGGATCCCTGTAAGTGGATGCATATTTGAAGCTATATCACTTCTCCATTGAGACCTTTCTTGCACAAATAATATCATTTTCTAAATGGCCTACCAATTAACCTCATGTACTACATAAATGTATGCAAAAAATAGACCAAAATTTATCCTAATTGACCTTCCACACTTCTTTAGCATACCCATTGCACACTAAGGTGTGATTGCTAGTTAGTAATTGTTTTGAAGCAATATTATTGCAATGAGTTTTTTTTTATTGGTACTTGTCCTAAAGTAATACTATTGCAATGAGTTTTGTTTTATCTTAATAGTTAAACTAAATTGCAATGAGTTTTATTTTATCTTAATAGGTAAACTAAATAAAGGTGAACTATTATTTTGTCATTTTTTAGGAATGGTTTTATTAATTTAAGTTAAACAAAATTATATTAATTTGAGAACATATATATATACATAATTTTAATAACTAATATTTTAATATGTTTAACTTTTCATTTGTATTTTGAATTTTTAATATATTATTAATACTATTTTTTACTTTATAAATATATATCTTTAGGAACTATTTATATTTTTAATAATATTATTAATAGAAAAATTCAAAATTCAAAACAAACATGTTATTTATTTATTTATTTATTTATTTATTTATTTATTTATTTATTTAAACTACACTTATTTATTCGAGTTAAATTTATATTCTTAATTGAAAATTTTAAAAAATTATTTTAATGATAATTAATAAAAAATTTAAAAATTCTTTATTAAATGTTTTATAAATATTTAGATAATATTATTTTATATATTTAAAATATAAATTATAGAATTAATTTAAACATATTATATTTATTATTTAGTTTTGGATTTGTAAAATTTAAAATTTATATTTATATCTCGTAATCATTATGAGCCAACATATTGAATATTTATGTTTTAATCCTTTATAATCAATCAATCGAATTTCAAAAAAAATTGAAAAAAAATATTTACTCATCAATATTTTACAATATTTGTTCTAATAAATAAACTCAATTTCAACTATGTTAATCATAGTTGCATTTAATATGAATCAAGCTTAAGTTCAAAGTTAACCCTAGCAACTATAATATTTTTAAACCTAGTAAAATCATGATACATTCAATTTGCAATAATTTGTTGATCTCAAACTATTATGTAGCCAACCTTTAAACTATTGGCATGGCCCATCCATCAACTACGCAAAATACTTATTAAAATCATACAAAAATAGTTACATTACATATGACTTACAAGAATCTATTATTTCAAACTATTATTTGACTTGCCCCTAATTGATATTTCACAAATAATGTATTGACTAACTAACAAATACAATTACTACAATACAAGATAGAAAAGTACTCACCACTACGTGACACTTGTTATAATCACTCTTTTGATGGAAACTTTTATGTTGAACAACTAATTCAAAGAGCATGCATATCCTAT
Source organism: Sequoia sempervirens (assembly GCA_007258455.2). Classification (NCBI taxonomy): domain Eukaryota; kingdom Viridiplantae; phylum Streptophyta; class Pinopsida; order Cupressales; family Cupressaceae; genus Sequoia; species Sequoia sempervirens. The sequence continues at coordinate 99,447 of VDFB02276009.1, read as the reverse complement.
TGTGAGGGGTGAAATTTTTTGAGAATAATTTAATAATTTTTAAATGATTGTTGATTTATTAATGATCTATGTAAATAGAATTTTGTAAATTTGATGTAAAATAAAAGGTAAGAAATGATTTTATTATATATTCATATTTTTAAAATAATTTATTTTATCTTTCTTTTCAACTCACATGATTAAGTATATATATTTAGTATTATTATAATAGTGAAAATATTTTAATAATTTTAATTTATTATATGTTTAATATGTGAATTTTTTATGTTTTTATATTTTCTATTTTTTATAGTATTTTTATTCGTTTGTGTTTTTAGAAATATTATTGTCTCCAATTCATATTAGTTTGGGTCTCCTCCTAATAATAGATTATTACTTGTGATGTAAAATATTGATAAAATAACTTACACAATTTAATCCAAAATTATTGTCTATCACTATTATGGGTTATGGAGAACTCATGCCTAGAATAAAACTAAATATTTGAAAATAATGCTTCGGTAATAAGATTGAATATGATTTAATATTTCATTTATTATTTTTTATTAACAAAGATTTATAGAGAAATAGGTGCATGCTTTGTATTTACCATCTCATTTTGTAATTTTTTTAGCACTAATTGATAATAAGCATATTGATTACTATTTTTTTACCTCTAAAACACTTCACCTTATTTCAACAAGACACCTATAATTACTAAGACCCTATTAATCATTTCATCTCATTATCCCAACAATATGGACACTAGTGTGTCATACTTATATTGTCTATTAGATAGGTTTATGTGTGCTCATATCCCAAGTATTCTAAAATCCCTTTTCTTGCATGAGAAATAACTTTATTTATGAAACCCTAACCCCAGTTTGTTTCTCACAATCAATTTAGCTTAGGCATGCTTATATAATAAGACGTAGACAAAAAAAACACCCCAACCACTTCATCCACCCTCTTCATGCTTTAACACATCATGAAATTTCCTCTTTAAAAAAATATAGTGTATCACTTCACACATAAAGTTTCTATTGTTGTAGATCCATACACTAGCACTCATAAGATTACACATTCCAACTCTAATTTAACTAATTCTATGCTAAAATGTTGAAACAAAGGGTACTATTGATGAAGGCTCCAAAATATTCCCTACGCATAATATTTCTCCTACTCAAACTACATAGGTCCTATAACATAAGAAAATTGCTTTTAAACTTGCCCTTGCCATTGAAAGGACATTCTTGCATCAATATAAAATAAAGAATAACTCAGTTACCTCTTGAAAGGGTCAATGGTTGTTTCTCAACCAAGTAAATAAAGTAGTTGACCATTTTTAGTCCCTGCCTTTATAAGCAGGAGACTAATGTTTTCAATTAAGCAAAATGCAATTTTAATTGTGTCTTGGGAACCGAGCGCGGGCTACGATACAACGTTAATACAAAGTTTTGTTTTTTTGTTTATTTTACTGAAAAAAAAATTACAATTTATCTTGCCCTGCATTGGCGAGTGCCTAATTTCCTGGGGGTTTAAATTTTTTAGCAATAATTTTAAACTATCTGTCCAATCATCGGGAGAGGGTGAAATATTACGGTTCTATCCCTAATTTTTTGTTTGGTTTTTCAAGAAGGGCACATGGACGAAATGGGCGTGTGGCTGCATAATGCTTTCACATTTTGCAAGCGGGCATTCTTAATGGCGTCAGGTGGCATTCTTCCTATTAGGTGTCTCTGTTCATGGCATGTACGGTTTTTGGTTCATTCTGCAGATGTCTGGATGAAAGTTATCTCTAAAGCCTGCTCGCCCATGACAGAAACGAGCGTTCATGTGCCTGGGCTTGGACTTGGAGCTAGCGTTTGGAGGCAAGCTTGAGTCTTCTTCTTCAAAGCAGCGAGCATTTGAGGTAAAATGTTACACTAATTTCTTGCTGCTGAGGGTTGTTTTGCAACTGTATTTTTATTTTAGATTGATGGAAGGTACCAAACAGCCAAAGCCGTGAGACCAAATTTCTTTGACGCATTTCCCTGAATATATTTTACTTCTTTTTCAATGCTATTTGAAGTTTCCATAGCTTCTTCAAAAGAATTTCTTTTAGGCTCTTGGCGATGGGAGAAAGGCATTGAGATGTTTGATAAAATGCTTTGGCAGAGATGTATGGAAAATGTGCTAGCATAGACAAAACAATGGAGTTTTTGGGAAAATGTTTCAGGTAAATGTGGTCTCGTGAGCAACTGGTCAGAGGTTTGATTCCTCCAGGATTTCTCCATCCATTCCATCATTCCAGGGAAGGGGTTAACATCTCTATCATTTCATGACTGGAAACTCCCATCCTGAAGTCTGTTGTAGATTTCCCTTCTCGGCAAAAGCTGACAAATGCATGTCTCTTACAACACCTTCTAACTCTTGTGATCACGGCCTTTTCTTCCCCGGCTTTGGTGTAGTTTTTTTTATTGAACTTGTTGGAATTGTTGGTTTGCCCTGTTTAATGTTCTAGTTGTCTTTGATTACATTAGCTTTTCAATAGGAAAATGCAGCGCATCGATAACAACTAGGGTTTTACTTTTTTATTTAACTGGTATCTCTCTATTTGCTTCTTGTTGTTACCTCTTTCACATTTCAACTTTGTAATTTTGCATCTTGTCTGCAACGATGTTTGTTGCTCTATGTACTTTCATAGATTTTGCACTTCACTACAAGTGCAATGACGTTACAACACAGTAGTGTTTATCAGTCCATATTCATGCCTTCAAAAATTTTATCTTCATCACTCAACATTTAATTGGCAAAGAGATAATAAATAGCCAACTTGCTGCAAAGTGCAAAAAAGACACTATCTCAGTAAAATTCCATTACTTATCAGTTACAAATTTATAGTGGCTCTGAATTCAAGTAGGGTTTTTTTACCCCAAACAGCAATAGCTGAAACTAAGGATTCGTTTCAGCTTCTAGTTGTAGAAGAAGAAATTGATGATACACATAATTTAGTCCATTTCAAGCCATTGAATTTGACTTCACAAAATAGCTCAACATAATATTGGCATTTCATTGTGGAGTTAAAAACTTAAAACTCCCTGATTTAAGGTGAAAGCTTACCTGGAGCTCACCTAGATGACGATGGTTGAACTTTTGTCTAGATTTATCTATAATTTACTATAATATGTGTTGGCATTTATTCTTGAGACACGGTTCCGTCATTTTTCTTGGGCATCTCTCTATTTCTTCCTTGGTAGAGGTTCATCTGTCCATTTAAATTATCAATTTTTGTTTGTTTAAGTCATTTTAGCATGATTGGGTCATGAAGTTTGTTTGTTTAAGTCATCTTAGTCATTTTTTTTGTTTAAAATATCTTTCTTCTGAGCCCTACAAGCATTCTAACCTCAAATACAGAAAGAATTTACATTTGGTTCAGAAATTATATGGTCATTGGCACCTATGAAACCTTTAAGATATCTATGGGTAGGAGCTATCTTTATAACTATATTTTCCCATTTGTTTGTGTACATATATGCTTGTGCATGCCCGTGTTTAGCTATTATGGTGAGTTCCCATGATAGTTATCAACAACTAACTGTACATCCTTCCCATTGTGATCACCAAGAACCTAGTAAGACTGCATGCCACAAAAAATGAAAGAAAGGAAAGAGTTTTGGGATGGACACTACTGAAGGTAGCACAAAATATATAGGTTAAGATACAACATCTAAAACAACTCTTGCAGCTTTATCGAATGCCCTCTCAGCACCAAATTGATTTAGGCATTTAGAGTTTTGTTGTAAATTGTTTCATTGGTTTAAAAAATATAGTGTTGATCATGGTTTACATCAATCTATAAAATTTATGTTGTTAGAATCCATCCCTATGCTCAGTCCATACAAATTCAGTTGTAACAAAAAGCAATTGGATAGCCTTTATGACATTTTCTCAACTAGAGAAAATAATTTGAATCCTTGGTTTATAGTTTCATTGAATTCATAGCAATGAATATATATTATTAAAAGTAGGATTGGATGTTTAAATTTGCATTTTGAAATGTCTTCATGCTCACTATCGAGTTCAACGGATGGCTTTGCCATTCCCTCATTCCTTAGTAACTTCATTATAGAAGGAACTCAATGTTGTGAAAGAGAACAAATCACAAAGCCAAACCTGCTGAAATTGAGCTAGAGAGCAAAATCAATATTTAATTGCTTTACATACTGTTTAGGTATTATCAGATACATATTGTATTTCAGTCTATTTTGACATTTTGAGCTCATAACATTGATATACATAGGATGCAATAGAAGTAGTGAAACACGCCCAACTCCAATTGTGAAAGAGTTGCAGAGCACTCTCACATTTTTCATCCTATGAATATGCCGAAATCATGGCACTCCATAAGAAGCTATCTCGTTCGTGTAGTTTTTTGAACACTTTCACTGCATTGTTTATGCATTTTCCTTTAGCATACATGGTTACAAGGGCATTTTCCACACAAATAGCTAGCTCAAAGCCTATTTTAATGACATGGGCCCTTACGGGTGTTGCTTTTGCCCGATTAACTAAAATGAAAAGTAGTCATGCTAGCTAGGGTTCTTTAAATGAGGTAAACATGTTTTTTTAAGTTTCTTGTGATAGTTTGTTATCTGGTGTAAGTTGGATTCTTAATGTCTTACATTTAGCCTGGTTGTCTACTATTCAAATAAAGTATATGTTTTGCAGGGCTTCCTATTCAAGTTCAAATGCTAAGTAAATCATAGATCCCTCTTCAATGTCCTATTCTAACCACACTTATGTTTATGGGTTCTCAAAGGTATGACTTTGGTATTGCTATCTATAATGCTTTGCACATATTCTCTTCCATGCTCCTTGCTAGCCATAGCAGCAAGGCAATGATCTGTTTTATAAAATGCTTTGGTAGACATGTATGAAAAATGTGGTGGCATAGACAAAGGCAGTGAACTATTTGGAAAAATTCCTCAAAGAAATGTGGTCTCAATGCCATTGAGACCACATTTATTCGAGGCATTTTTCCAAACAGTTCATTGTCGCATTCTATGCTAGAACATTTTTTCATACATGTTTACCAAAGCATTTTATTAAACAGTTCATTGCCTTGCTGCTATGGCTAAAAGGCTAGAACAGGTGTTTTCAAACAAGCTATGGATGTTTGGAAAACCCACCAATTGAAGAACGATATCTTCTTAAGCTTTTTGATTTGATCCTCCTCATTGAACTAGTCTACACCAAATGCTTGCAAAGAAGGCTTGTACCCACCAGTGCCAATCTATATCAAATACAAAGCTAGGAAGAAAACAACTTTCTCCCTTGTTGTTTCCTTATGGTAGAATTCTACACACTTTTTTGGCCTCGGAGCTTAGAGGGCTACTGAAAGTGTCAATAAAATCAATCCCTGTTCTGAGAACTAGGATGAATCTACTAACATTAATGTCACCTTTCATGGAATAAGTAAGTGGTCATAATACAATTTTTTAAGAATGAGGACAGTGCAAATAATTTGATCACTTCCAAATAAGCTCATATGTGTTGAAACAAGACATAGTTAAAAATAGGGTTGTGACAATTTGTTGGCTTGAAAGACTGTGCAATCACATTTTTATGGAACTAAATCGTAGGTTTGCTATAACATCAATCATATTAGGAAAATTGCCTACCTCATTAATATAAATTGGTTGTTTGTTCCTAAACCATGCTTTGAGGTCCAAAGGCTTAATGCTATAGAGTATACACATTTAATCATAAGTAAAGTTATTTTTCTACAAAAGTGTTTTTCTGAGGTTCTTGGCTTATGCTTATTATTTAAGGGATATGGAGTTTGCAGATTTTAAACTGAGTTTAGAAAAAATAGGAAAACCACAGGGGATTTGTATTGTTGGGGTTTGTTTATAACCAAATAAAATATAAAACAGGGCTACTAAAATTGTTGCATATTACTATTCATCTCATTATATTCTTCTCATGAAAAACCAATCATTATGTTATTGAGAGCTTTGAATTTCTAGCACTTTTTGAACTCCTTCTCCCATTTGAAGTACTAAATCCACAGATCGAATCTTCATCTGATATCTCTAGCAACTGAACCACAGATCCTATCAAAGTAGTCTCCATCACATACACCCATCTGTCATTTGGCCTTTGGACTACTTCAAAACAGGTCCAAATGAACTTAACTGCAATATATAACTTATAGATCTTATGTATAACTAGTTTGAGATTAAAGCAGAAATCAATTGCTTCAGGAAATATTAAAAATAGAAGGAAAGGTCTGGTCATGATGCAAGGCATCAGGCATTTATTTTTTACAAATATCTAGTAAACTTTTATTTATGCAATAAAACTAAGCCCATCCATTTTCCACCAGGTTATTTTGACGTCATAGCTATACTCAAAAATTCACAAAGAGGAAAATAATTATATTTGCTGTAAAATGTAAACCATCAGGAAGTTAGGCACTCGCCAATGCAGAGGAGGATAAATAGTAATTTTCTTCCCAGCAAAAAAAAGGGTAAAGCAGAACTTTGGATTAACACTGCATTATATCCTACGCTCAGTTCCCAACACACAAATAAATTTTCTCTTTACTTAATTGAACACATTGACTATTGCTTGGTACATCTCTAAGATCACCATATGTTGAGAATTTTAGATTTGTCAAATGGTCAAACTGAAGGCATTTAGAAGAGAACTATTGAAATTTTCAACAAAGGATAGGAACTACTTTGTCTTCTACTTGCTTTCATTATGCATCTTATTTAGGCTTTTCTTGGATTTTGAACTGTGTTTTTGAATATTATCATTTATAAAAATCAAACTTTAATTTCAATAGTTTTCTTCTAAATTTCTTCAGCTTGACCATTTGAGAAACCTAAAACCCTCAACTATATATGGCGGTCTTAGAGGCATGGTAAGCAATAGTATAGACAAAGCATTGAATTTTCCAGAAAATGCCTCAAAAAAAATGTGGTTAGCAATGGAGAAGGCGTTGAGCTGTTTCGAAATATGTCTCAAAGAACTGTGGCCCCATGGTGATGGAATGCTATGACAATGCATATAGCATTCTAGCATTGTGGTACCAAATTCGTTTGAAGCAATTTCCCAAACATTTTGTTGCCTTGTCTTTGCTACAGATTCTTCCATACATGCATTTTCTTATTATGGTATTCCATGAGAGCACATTTCCTTAAGGCATTTTCTGAAACAATACAATGCATTGTCTATGCTACCAGTCCAACATGTGCAGAAGAAATTAAATGTGTAAGCAATGTCTATAATGGTGGCTTGCATAGGATGGCATAGAGGCAATGAAACATGCCCAGTTCTAGGTCCATGTGTCGTTCCTTGAAGAAACAAACAAAACATTAGGGAAACATTTGTACTACTTTTCCCTCTCCTCATGATTGGACAGCCTATTTAAAATTATTACCATGGTAAAATAAAGAGACATTAGACATTACGCTCATATTTATGATTCTTTGTGTAATTCTCTATGGCTGCTCATTCTTCATTGGATGTTGTCATTTAATTGTTGTTTCCTTGCTGGTGATGTTCCATGTTTGGTTGCTTCTATGCCATCCTATGAAAGTCAACATTTGAAATATTGCTTACGCATTTAATTCATTTTTCACATGCTACACCTTGAAGTCTCTATGCCATATCTAATGGCTCACATGGATTCTCCTTGGCTTGAAACCACTACCACTGAAAGAGTGGTGAATGAGGAAGGGAGAGTGGTGAGTGGAGGGGAGAGTGGTGACTTGGGGGGGAGTGGGAGGTGGGCCCCCCTGCTTTTTGTCAACCAGATCAACCGTTCTATAGTTGGCCAACATTGGTCCTAGCCTTTATAATAGGAGGCTAATGTCACTGACTGAGTAGAGAGAAAATTTATTTGTGTGTTGGGAATTGAGTGCGGGATATAATGCATTGTTAATCCAAAGTCCAGATTTTTCATGTATTTTGTTGGGAAAAGAATTACTATTTATCTCTGTCGGCTCAAAATCTTCTAAATCTTCACCAAAGCTTATACAAGTGATTATAAAAAAGTATTTACCTTTTGTTGATTGTATTTAATTTTATGCTATCCTTTATAGAAGGAGACTAATGTTTTCAATTGAGAAAAATGCAATTTTAAGTGTGCCTTGGGAACCGAGTGTGGGCTACGATACAACGTTAATACAAAGTTTTGTTTTTTCGTTTATTTTACTGAAGAAAAAAAATTACAATTTATCTTGCCCTGCATTGGCGAGTGCCTAATTTCCTGGGGGTTTAAATTTTTTAGCAATAATTTTAAACAATCTGTCCAATCATCGGGAGAGGGTGAAATATTACAGTTCTATCCCTAAGTTTTTGTTTGGTTTTTAAAGAAGGGCACATGGACAAAATGGGCACGTGGCTGCATAATTATTTCACATTTTGCAAGCGGGCATTCTTCATGGTGTTAGGTGGCATTCTTCTTGTTAGGTGTCTTTGTTCATGGCATGTACGGTTTCTGGTTCATTCTGCAGATGTCCGAACGAAAGCTATCTCTAAAGCCTACTCGCCCACGGTAGAAACGAGTGTTCATGTGCCTAGGCTTGGACTTGGAGCTAGTGTTTGGAGGCAAGCTTGAGTCTTCTTCTCCGAAGCAGCGAGCATTTGAGGTAAAATGTTACACTAATTTCTTGCTACTGAGGGTTGTTTTGCAACTGTATTTTTTATTTTAGATTGATGGAAGGTACCGAACGGCCAAAGCCGTGAGACCATATTTCTTTGACGCATTTCCCCGAATATATTTTACTACTTTTTCAATGCTATTTGAAGTGTCCATAGCTTCTTTGAAATCATTTCTTTTAGGCTCTTCGTGATGGGAGCAAGGTGTTGAGATTTTTGATAAAATGCTTTGGTAGAGATGTATGGAAAATGTGCTAGCATAGACAAAACAATGGAGTGTTTGGGAAAATGTTTTAGGTAAATGTGATCTCGTGAGCAACTGGTCAGAGGTTCGATTCCTCTAGGCTTTCTCTATCCATTCCATCATTCTAGGGAAGGGGTTAACATCTCTGTTTGTTTCATGACTGGAAACTCCCACGCTGAAGTTTGTTGTAGATTCCCCTTCTCGGAAAAAGCTAACAAATGCATGTCTCTTACAACGCCTTCTAACTCTTGTGCTCACGGCCTTGTGATCGCGGCCTTTTCTTCCTCGGCTTTAGTATAGTTTTTTGTTATTGAACTTGTTGGAATCGTTGGGTTGCCCTGTTTAATGTTACAGTTGTCTTTGATTACATTAGATTTTCAATAGGAAAATGTATCGCATCGATAACAACTAGGGTTTTACTTTTTTATTTAACTAGTATCTCTTTGTTTGCTTCTTGTTGTTACCTCTTTCACATTTCAACTTTGTAATTTTGAATCTTGTCTGCAATGGTGTTTGTTGCTCTATGTACTTTCATATATTTTACACTTCACTGGAAGCGCAATGACGTTACAACACAGTAGTGTTTATCAGTCCATGTTCATGCCTTCAAAAATGTTATCTTCATCACTCAACATTTAATTGGCGGAGAGATAATAAATAGCCAGCTTGCTACAAAGTGCAAAAAAGACACTATCTCAGTAAAAATTCGATTACTTATTAGTTACAAATTTACAATGGCTTTGAATTCAAGTAGGGTTTTTTTACCCCAAACAACAACAACTGAAACTAAGGATTCATTTCAGCTTCTAGTTGTAGAAGAAGAAATTTATGATACACATAATTTAATCCATTTCAAGCCATTGAATTTGACTTCACAAAATAGCTCAACATAATATTGACATTTCATTGTGGAGTTAAAAACTTAATACTCTCCGATTTAGGGTGAAAGCTTACTTGGAGCTCACTTGGAAGACGATGGTTGAACTTTTGTCTAGATTTGTCTATAATTTACTATAATATGTGTTGGCATTTATTCTTGAGACACTGTTTCGTTAGTTTTCTTGGGCATCTCTCTATTTCTTCCTTGGTAGAGGTTCATCTGTCCATTTAAATTATCAATTTTTTTTTGTTTAAGTCATTTTAGCATGATTAGGTCATGAATTTTGTTTGTTTAAGTCATCTTAGTCATTTTTGTTTGTTTAAAATGTCTTTCTTTTGAGCCCTACAAGCATTCTAACCTCAAATACAGAAAGAATTTACATTTGGTTCAGAAATTCTATGGTCATTGGCACCTATGAAACCTTTAAGATGTTTATGGGTAGGAGCTATCTTTATAACTATATTTTCCCTTTTTTTTTTGTACATATATTCTTGTGCATGCCCATGTTTAGCTATTATGGTGAGTTCCCATGATAGTTATCAACAACTGACTGTACATCCTTCCCATTGTGATCACCAAGAACCTAGTAAGACTACATGCCGCAAAAAATGAAAGAAAGGAAAGAGTTTTGGGATGGACACTACTGAAGGTAGCACAAAATATACAGGTTAAGATACAACATCTAAAACAACTCTTGTAGCTTTATCTAATGCCCTGTCAACACCAAATTGATTTAGGCATTTAGAGTTTTGTTGTAAAAAATTTCATTGGTTTAAAAAATATAGTGTTGATCATGGTTTACATCAATCTATAAAATTTATGTTGTTAGAATTCATCCCTATGCTCAGTCCATACAAATTCAATTGTAACAAAAAGCAATTGGACAACCTTTATGACATTTTCTCAACTAGAGAAAATAATTTGAATCCTTGGTTTATAGTTTCATTGAATTCATAGCAATGAATATATATTATTAAAATTATGATTGGATGTTCAAATTTTTATTTTGAAATGTCTTCATGCTCACTATCGAGTTCAACAGATGGCTTTTCCATTCCCCCATTCCTTAGTAACTTCACTATAGAAGGAACTCAATGTTGTGAAAGAGAACAAATCGCAAAGCCAAACCTACTGAAATTGAACCAGAGAGCAAAATCAATATTTAATTGCTTTACATATTGTCTAGGTATTATCAAATACATATTGTATTTGAGTCTATTTTGACATTTTGAGCTCATAATATCGATATACGTAGGATGCCATAGAAGTAATGAAACATGCCCAGTTCTAGTTGGGCTCACTATAGACAACCTAAAATAGATTATTATGTGTATCATCAATCGTCAATTTATTCATAAATTTATATTTCCATTTCGAAAATATTTGTCATCTTTTTATTTCAATTGTAATTATCTCTGTGTATTCATATTCTTTCTCCATTTCTGACATTTTTCAAAATTTGAGAAAATGAGTAAAGTAAACTTAGAAAACAAAGAAATAGGGTCAAAATTTCAATTCTGAGAACTGGGATGAATCTACTAACATTAATGTCACCATTCATGGAATAAGTAAGTGGTCATAATACAATTTTTTGAGAGTGGGGACAGTGCAACATATGCGTTGAAACAAGACATAGTTAAAAACAGGGCTGTGACAATTTGTTGACTTGAAAGACTGTGCAATCACATTTTTATGGAACTAAATCATAGGTTTGCTATAACATCAATCATATTAGGAAAATTTCCTACCTCATTAATACAAATTGGTTGTTTGTTCATAAACCATGCTTTGAGGTCCAAGGGCTTAATGCTACAGAGTATACACATTTAATCATAAGTAAAGTTATTTTTCTACAAAAGTGTTTTTCTAAGGTTCTTGGCTTATGCTTATTATTTAATGGATATGGAGTTTGTAGATTTTAAACTGAGTTTAGGAAAAATAGGAAAACCACAGAGGATTTGTATTGCTGGGGTTTGTTTATAACCAAATAAAATATAAAACAGGGCTACTAAAATTGTTGCATATTACTGTTCATCCCATTATATTCTTCTCATGAAAAACCAATCATTATGTTATTGAGAGCTTTGAATTTCTAGCACTTTTTGAACTCCTCCTCCCATTTGAAGTACTGACTCCACAGGATCGAATCTTCATTTGATATCTCTGGCAACTGAACCACAATTCTTGTCAAAGTAGTCTCCATCACATACACCCATCTGTCATTTGGCCTTTGGACTACTTCAAAACAGGTCCAAATGAACTTAACTGCAATATATAACTTATAGATCTTATGTATAACTGGTTTGAGATTAAAGCAAAAATCAATTGCTTCAGGAAATATTAAAAACATAAGGAAAGGTTTGGTCATGATGCAAGGCATCAGGCATTTATTTTTTACAAAGAGCTAGTAAACTTTTATTTATGCAATAAGACTAAGCCCATCCATTTTCCACCAGGTTATTTTGACGTCATAGCTATACTCACAAATTCACAAAGAGGAAAATAATTATATTTGTTGTAAAATGTAAACTATCAGGAAGTTAGGCACTCGCCAATGCAGAGGAGGATAAATAGTAATTTTCTTCCCAGCAAAAAAAAGGGTAAATCAGAACTTTGGATTAACACCGCATTATATCCTGCACTCGGTTCCCAACACACAAATAAATTTTCTCTTTACTTAATTGATCACATTGACTATTGCTTGGTACATCTCTAAGATCACCATATGTTGTTGAGAGTCTTAGATTTGTCAAATGGTCAAACTAAAGGCATTTAGAAGAGAACTATTGAAATTTTTGACAAAAGATAGGAACTACTTTGTCTTCTACTTGCTTTCATTATGCATCTTACTTAGGCTTGTCTTGGATTTTGAACTATGTTTTTGAATATTATCATTTACAAAAAGTAGACTTTAATTTCAATAGTTCTGTTCAAAATGTCTTCAACTTGATCATTTGAGAAACCTAAAACCCTCAACTATATATGGTGGTCTTAGAGGCATGGTAAGCAATAGTATAGACAAAGCATTGAATTTTCCAAAAAATGCCTCAAAAAAAATGTGGTTAGCAATGGAGAAGGTGTTGAGTTGTTTCGAAATGTCTCAAAGAAATGTGGCCCCATGGTGATGGAATGTTATGACAATGCATATCTAGCATTCCAGCATTGTGGTACCAAATTCGTTTGAAGCAATTTCCCAAATAGTTTGTTGCCTTGTCTTTGCTACAGATTCTTCCATACATGCATTTTCTTATTATGGTATTCCATGAGAGCACATTTCCATAAGGCATTTTTTGAAACAATACAATGTGTTGTCTATGCTACCAGTCCAACATGTGCAGAAAAAATTAAATGTGTAAGCAATGTCTATAATGGTGGCTTACGTAGGATGGCGTAGAGGCAATGAAACATGCCCAGTTCCAGGTCCATGTGTCATTCCTTGAAGAAATAGACAAAACATTAGGGAAACATTCGTACTACTTTTCCCTCTCCTCATGATTGGACAGCCTGTTTAAAATTATTGCCATGGTAAAATAAAGAGACATTAGACATTACGCTCATATTTATGATTCTTTGTGTCATTCTTTATGGCTGCTCATTCTTCATTGGATGTTGTCATTTAATTGTTGTTTCCTTGCTGGTGATATTCCATGTTTGGTTGCTTCTATACCATCCTATGAAAGTCAACATTTGAAATATTTCTTACGCATTTAATTCATTTTGCACATGCTACACCTTGAAGTCTCTATTCCATATCTAATGGCTCACATGGATTCTCCTTGGCTTGAAACCACTACCACTGAAAGAGTGGTGAATGAGGAAGGGAGAGTGGTGACTTGGGGGGGAGTGGGAGGCGGGCCCCCCTGCTTTTTGTCAACCAGATGGACCATTCTATAGTTGGCCAACATTGGTCCTAGCCTTTATAACAGGAGGCTACTATTACTGATTGAGCAGAGAGAAAATTTATTTGTGCGTTGGGAATTGAGTGCAGGATATAATTCCTTGTTAATCCAAAGTCCATATTTTTCATGTATTTTGTTGGGAAAAGAATTACTATTTATCTCTGTCGGCTCAAAATCTTCTAAATCTTCACCAAAGCTTATACAAGTGATTATAAAAAAGTCTTTACCTTTTGTTGATTGTATTTAATTTTATGCTATCCTTGTTTCATTTTTTGAAAGCATAGAATGAAACGTGTGAAAAGTCAATATTTTTTCAGGTACTTAACATGTTTAAGATTTGTGTTGGTGCTAATGCAATATATATTATTGGCACCCAGTGTACATAAAGCTAAAATTTGATGCATATTGTAGTTAGGACTGCAACCTATGTCCTTCCTATCATTTTCAATTCTTGTATGCCAAAACACATGCTTGGTGTACTAGAACCAAAATGTGCATGTGCATAGGGGCATAATGTGCAATTATGTTGTATTTACAATTTCAAGTCATTGATTTAATTTGCTTAGACCAGGGAAGTATTTGTAGACAACTACTTTAATCTTTCATATCATAAACCAATATAATTGGGAGATGCTCACTTGTTCAGTGTCAACATATTTGTAAAAAAGAACAATTTTAAATCAAATATCATATCAAAATATTTTCCAAAGTTGAAATGTTGATTGTAAAATTGTAGTTACTATTATTGTATATTATGATCCTATACTGTCGAGTCTTGTATGGGTGCACATTATTGTTGTGAGCTAAAATGCCCTACTTTTCCACTAAGTAGGATTAGGTTGTGCCTTTATAGCATGAGACTAATGTTTTCGATTGAGCAAAGAGAAAATTCAATTGTGCCTTGGGAATTAGTCCCTGCCTTTATACAAGTAGACTAATGTTTTCGATTGAGCAAGAAGCAATTTGAATTGTGCCTTGGGAACTAAGTGTGGGATATGATGCATTGTTAATCCAAAGTTTTATCTTTCTATTTATTTTGCTGCAAAAAAAATTACTATTTTTCTTGGCTTGCATTGGCCAGTGCCTTATTTCCTGGGGGTTTAAATTTTTTAGTAATAATTTTAATCAGTCTATCCAATCATTGGGAGAGGGCGAAATATTACACTTCTATCCCTAATGTTTCATCTATTTTTTCCAGAAGGGCACATGCACTTGGAATTGAGCATGTGGTTGGAATCCAAAGTTTTGTTTTTTTGTTTATTTTGCTGGAAAAAAAATAATTATTTATCCTCGCCTACATTGGCGATTGCCTAATTTATTGGGGGTTTAAATTTTTTAGTAAGAATTTTAAACAGTTTGTCCAATCATCAGGAGAGGGCGAAATATTACGCTTCTATCCCTAATGTTTTGCCTGTTTTTCCAAGAAGGGCACATGCACCTGGAACTGGGTGCGTGGTTGGAACTTTGTTGTCAAGAGGCTGCAAATAAATATATTGTTGGCCATGCAAGTACCACTATGTATGAGTATTGTCTTTGCACCTATTTCAAAGAGCAATACGGTTGTGACTTGTAAAGGCTACTGTCTGAATAACATGAATAATGAAAGAAAATGAAAGATAGTAGTTCGTGTGCCTTATTGAAACATGATTAGGGGGCTACTCCCTACCTCTACTATCATGTTGGCATGTTATGTATACGATCTCTTGCTCCAAAGCTACCCCATTAGAAGCCATGCGCCTACCAGTGCATTTGAGTTCTCATTCACTTGAAACCAATAATGCTCAAGTAGTGATTGGTGAGGAGGGGAGGGTGGTGAGTGGAGGGGAGAGTGTTGACTTGGGGGAGGGGAGCGAGAGGTGGGCCTCCCCTGCTCTTTGCATATTAGATCGATCATTCTGTAGTTGGCCATTCGAGTGCCACCGTGTATGAGTATTGTCTTTGTACCAATTCCAAAGAGCAATAAGGTTGTGACTTGTTAAGGCTAGTGTCTGAATAACAAGAATAATGAAAGAAAATAAAAGACAAAGTAGTTTGTATGCTTTATCCAAACATGATTAGGGGGCTACCCCCTTCCTCTACTATAATGTTGGCATGTTACATATGTGATCTTTTGCTCCAAAGCTACCCCATTAAAAGCTATGCACCTGTGAGTGCATCTAAGTTCTCGTTGGCTTGAAACCACTAGTGCTCAACAAGTAGTGACTGAAAAAGGGAGGGTGGTGAGTGGAGGGGAGAGTGGTGACTTGGGGGGGGGAGTGGGAGGTGGGCCCCCCCTACTTTTTTCTGACCAGATTAGTCATTCTGTAGTTGGCCATGCAATTAACACCGTGTATGAGTATCGTCTTTATGCCTGTTCCAAGGAGCAGTAGGGTTGTGACTTGTTAAGGCTACTATCTGAATAACATGAATAACAAAAGAAAATGGAAAACAAAGTAGTTCGTATGCTTTATCCAAACATCATTAGTGGGCAACCCCCTACCTCTACTATCATGATTAGGGGGCCACCCCCTTCCTCTACTATCATGTTGGCATGTTACGTAAATGATCTTTTGCTCCAAAGCTACCCCATTAGAAGTTGTGCACTTGTGAGTGCATCTAAGTTCTTGTTGGCTTGAAACCACTAGTGCTCAACTAAGTAGTAACTAACAAAGGGAGAGTGGTGAGTGGATGGGAGAGTGGTGACTTGGGGGGGAGTGGGAGGTGGGCCCCTCCTACTTTTTTCTGACCAGATCAGCCGTTTTGTAGTTGGCCATGCGATTAATACTGTGTATGAGTATCGTCTTTGTGCTTGTTCCAAGGAGCAGTAGGGTTGTGACTTGTTAAGGCTATTATCTGAATAACATGAATAACAAAAGCAAATGGAAAACAAATTCGTTTGTATGCTTTATCCAAACATCATTAGTGGGCAACCCCCTACCTCTACTATCATGTTGTCATGTTATTTATATGATCTCTTGCTCTGAAGCTATCCCATTAGAAGCCATGTGCCTGTGAGTGTATTTGAGTTTTGGTTGGCTTCAAACCGCTAGTGCTTGACAAGTAATGGCTGAGGACGGGAGAGTGGTGACTTGGGGGGAGTGGGAGGTGGGCCCCCCCTACTTTTCCTTCAATTATGACTTCAACTTAGCAATATGCTCATGTGGTAGTGATTTCTTTCCACTCTATGGATTCTAGCTTTCATCTACACATATTCATCTTGCATTTGCAATTTGGCATCTCCAATTAAATAATCTACAATGTGAAGACAATCAATCACATGTTTTTATACACGTGTTGTTGCCTAATCAATTTAGCTAACGTGAGATTAACTACATTTATAATTTGTCGAGTCTTCTTCTCATTGCGCTTGTTGTTACATTGGTATCAAAGCCTGCAACTCAACACTCTGTTGTACTAATTTGAGTGTTTCATGTTGACAGTCATGGGTCGTGGGAGAAAAGCAAATGGGAAGAAGGTGTCAAAAAAAAAAACCTTTGGAACAAAAGAAACTAGAAGAATCAAAAGCCGCTATTACAATAGACCCGGAGACAATAGCTAATGAATTATTTGAAACTGAAACATTGGATGAAGCGATCAAACGAATAAAAATCCAAAAGAAAAAGGTGTTGGGTAAACCCTGCAAAGATCATGAACCAACAAACAAATGTCCTCAATCTACTACTAGACCAAGGCCTTCAGTTGTACGATATTTTCCATTTGGATGTGGACAGAATGCTCCTATTCTCACAAAGGAAGCAATTGCAGAGTACAACTGTGTACATGTTACTACGACTGTAAACACGGGAACCTCGGATGAGGAAGAACCCAAAGAGGAGTAGTCTCCTACTTATAACGGAAGCTATGTACTAAACAGTGAACTAGTAGTTAGTAAATATCATCCCGCTTATGTAAAACCTGCCTACTATAAAATAGATTTGTAAAACAAATGTATTTACACTTAAGCTTTTATCCATAAAATCTTCACGTGTTCGTTGCTTTATGTAAATTTCTTATAACTATTTGTTCTCCAAAGAGTCATGTTTCTTCATTCTTGTTTTCCTATATGCATTTCACCCAGTCTTGTGTCTTGTCAAACAGTTCATCTACACTATGTATGCTTCCTCATTTTGCATATAAATGATGCAATGATGAGTGATTTCAACCTACGAAACAGAGTGTTTCTAATCAGCTTCTCGGGATTGCTAACAAATGAAGATATATTCATTCATCCTATGGTCCATGGCACTTATTTTATTAAAGCAATATTTCTACGTTGTTTCTCAAATTTATGATTGGCTCGCATATTTGTTCCACATGGTTTTTTGTTTCTTGATTAGCTAATTGTTGTTGCAATGAGTGAGAAACAAGGGGACATAAAATTTTGAATCAGTTTCCAATGGTTAATATATAAAATCTATAAAATTTTCAAACCATCATACATATTACAATAGTTTACAACATTATGAAATCATTATGTGCTTCAATTTTTTGGAAAGCCTTGTGGGTTTGTGGCTGCTATCAACAATGCATGCAATGAGAAGAAAGAACAAGTTGACAATGACAATGTTTAAACCTTAATTTGTTGGATGTTCATCTAGGGTCGAGCCCGCTATGAAAAAAAATGGGAAAAGTAATAACAATTTTATAATGGCAATGGTTAATGCTCTGAACAATATGGATGGTAGCCTAAAACTCGTGAGTGATAGTAGTGGCATTCATGAGATTCACAATGCTCTGCTTGAAAAAACTTAGTTAATGTTGATAAATGCATTGCTTGTCTTGCCAGTTTCTTTCAAAAACACAGAAGAAGTTTTCTCATAGAAAAATTGTTGTTTGGCAATCTGGCATATGAGAAAATGCAAAAACGGAGAAAAGCATCCGCAGCAACTTCTATTTGCCTACTGTCAAATGACAGGCTCTTTATGTTAAAGGTGTTTGATACACAACTGATTTCTATCAGCCCCCCTTTAAAGCCAGGCTCTTACTAGCACCTATACATGAATTGGAGATTCAAAGGATGCATGCTCTTCTGGCCATAGTTACCGAATTTAGCTAGATCTAATTTTTTTGAACTGCCCACATTCGTCTAATTTAGTCTAGTATTTTTAACTCCTATTAATTTTTTATTGGATTCAATAAAAATTGTGGATTTCTAAATATTTGGCCTGAACTAATTCAAGTTTTCAAACCTAGTAACTATGCTCTTGGCTAGTCTAATTGATATGAATGATAACAGCCTCACACTTATTCATTATCTTCATTGACCTGGTGCTATTTGTCTCTCATTTTGACCTGTCTTTTTCAGTATGATCATTTATAAAAGGAAAACTTTGGCTTCATGTGCAGTAGTAGCATTTGTTTTGTGTGGGATGATTATATATCTTATTTTTAGGTGTAGTTTGAAAATTTCTATGAGATTTGGTTAGGGTTAGCATATATATATTCTACTTGGGTTATGTCCTAATCTTCTTGCTTTATTGCTAGTATTTTGGGTTGTCTGTTGCATTATAGATTGGACTACATTTTTTGTCTATAGTAGTTCCAATGCCTTGTAAATTGTTGGAGCTAATAAATACCACTCTACTGATTGACCTGCTCTTATTTATCATCTTTGGTAAGTCCATGACAACACAGTTGCTTGACTCTGATGTCTTGAATGGTGTGAAGGTGGATGGCCTTCAACCATGGATTCAGGGGCTAGAGGCCCTTCTAGTTAGTTTGTTTAGCGTGGACAATAGAAGCCTCATGCTCATTTATTATTCTCACGAGCATGATGCTATTGGTGTTTGGTTTTCGTCCTTCTTTTTTAGTGTAATTGTTTTGCAAAAAAGAATATTTTGGCTTCATGCTCAGTACTGGTGTTTTTCTCGCCTATGACCATTATATATCTCAATTCTAGGTATAGTTTGAAAATTTTTAGAGGATATGGGTGGGGTCAGCAGATGTTTGTATCTTTTGGTTGGTTTGTTTTTTAACGTATGTTGCAAGCATTGCATTCAAGGAGATGACATTTCTTTGAGACAATGATGCAAACAATTCACATGTTTTGCAAGGCTCACAAATTACTCAAAGAAAATATACAGAGGTTGAAACATTAGAAATAGTATTATTTTTTAAATGCTTAAAATATATCTCAAGCCATAGTCAATCCGTGATTGCTTTTGAAATACTTATGCACAGCCAGAGTCAATCCATGATTGCTTTTGAAATGCTTGAAATATATCCCAGCCCACTATCTAAACAATAATTTGTTAATGAATAAAAAAATTGTGCATATCCTACGATTCCTAAGGTTTGTGTACACTTCCACTTTTTGCGTACATGTCCTTTAGTGCGAGCAGGAAAGATGATAGAAAAAAAATGGGAAATTTAGCTTTGATTCCAATTGCATTAGGATGGAAGCTCCTTGAGCCTTCTTAAAGAAGGTCCACTCATGTTTCATATAACTAGTGTTGCATTTTGACAAACAGTCAGCTCCACTGTCTATGCTTCCACATTTTGCATATAAATAATGCAATGATGAGTAGTTTGAACCTACTCAAGAGAATGGTGTTGTACCATGCATTTGCAAAATACGGATTCTATAATCCTATTTGCACAATGGCAGCAACTCATTCTTCTAAACATATTCAATTTGTTCATCATTGCAAAAAATGGAAGCATGGACATATTCCATGCACAAATCAATAGTTCTTATGGCCATGCAGCAAGAAGAAAAACTTTTACTACCCATAAGTGTAAGGAGAAAATTGGAAATGGCATGCAAAATTTCCTCTCTTATTTTGCAAGTTCCTAGTGAATTAGCATATTACAATATATTTGATATTTTCAGTTGACCTGTTCTGATACTGTTCAATACATTTTTTCTAGATTCTAGAAAAGAATAAAAAGACCATGCAAATGTCATGCAGAAATCAGAAAACTTTTATGGACATAGACGAAGAAGAAAGCAGCTTCACTGTGCAAAGGGCTATAGACACATTTGACAATGGTACACAAATTTTCCTCTCGCTTTGTAGCATTTTCCTGTACCAACATACAAAAGTACATTTGAAAATTTCAATTTACCTATTTTGTTTGTTGTTTTCCATATGGCCTTTGTTTTCATGCAAATTAATACGACGATTGATATATTCACGAGGAAGTTTTCTTCTCTTTATAGCTTTTCCCAATCCAATATTTGGATTTTGTACATGCTTGAATTGTTACATGTACATGTTCTTCTGGCAGGCACTTGTTGTTGTTTTGAAATAGATTTAAGAAGCTTTGGATCAATACATCTAAAGGTGGTGTCAAGCATGGAAGGATTCAAGCTATTGGCATCAATCTTTAGACCCCTTTTGCATTTTCTATGCCAGATCATGTATTCTTTTATAGAAGATATAATTGTACAGAGATGCAAATACTGTAAGCAGTAACAATTCCAAATTAATGCTTTTCTTAGGATTGTATAGTGCATGCACAATGAAAAGAAATTGTTTGTTAATTAGTCACTAATTTTAAACTTCCTACCATGTTGCAGGTTCGATTGCAATAAGCAACGATACAGAAACTATGCAACACCTACTTACAATTTGCGTTTATAGTTACTATATACTATTTCTTGACAATTGTTCAGTATTGGGCATATGGATCGAGCAACTCTAACTATAATTCTTGTATATTAGGACATATGCAATTAATGATAGACCTATATATATATATGGGCTAAATGTTTTTTGACTGGGTCTTGTTTAACATGGATTCTGCACTTATAGCTAGCAGAATTATGCTCGATTTGTAAGTGACTATTTGGATGCAAGAATCATGTAAATACTCAACATGTTGACCAAAAAATGCTCGTTGCATCCTTGTCACAAAAAATGAAGAAAATTGCAAATACTCTTCCACCACCAGACTTTGCCTATTATACATTTTTCTAACTATTAGTTCCTCCCCTCCATTTATTGGTCATTATTAAGTTATTCTATTTCTTTTGCCAAATATATACTCAAATGCACTGATAATAAAATGTTGCTTTTGTTCTATAAGAGATGGGATGCGTGGGTATTCTAAATTAAGTCATAATCTAACAGCTTCCACATTACTGTTCTCATCGACGTGAGTAATTAATGATCATGACTATCTATATTGTGGATTTTCAAAAATATGCATTTCATTCCTAGACAGATTCAATACAAGTTTTGTTTTACTCATATGCATTGACAATAAAATGTTGATTTTGTTTTCTAGGGCATACACTACATCTGCTATAACATACAAGGATATTGTTACAAGCCTCTGCAAACTTGGTGATGAAGGTGTGTAGTAGAATACTAAACTTATTTCTGCTTCACTTGCTTGCAAAAAAAGAAAAATTATATTTCATTGCATTCAACAGTGCAAGTTTCGCATATTGCTAAATAGTCATTGTACTACTGAATAGTCACAATACAACCTGTCTTTTTTGCTAAATAGTCATTTCACTACTGAATGGTCACAATACAATCTATCTTCTAGCCAAAAAAAACCCTGTTTGGCAATATGCTCATAAATAATCCACCCAAAAAACAAAAACTCTCCCTACAGCCAATTGATGTGGAGACCTACACACTGAATATTGAACCACAGTTTACATCAATTGATGAAGCTCTCCATGATGCACATTGTTTCTGAATCGATTCATTCAACTACAAATTAGGTGATTGCCTATTTGACACGATACATGTTTTGCTTCACTCTCGCTATTCTCCAAATCAGCTACGCAATGGTCTTGTTGACCATTTTCTACATCGTCTTCACAATGGCTTCACCACAGCTTCAAGTTGCTATGAAAATGACTTGCATCCAACAATGCTTAGGCAATTGCATGGTATAGAAGACAAAAACACATACCTGCGTAGAATGAGGCTTTCAGCCATAGAGCATAATAACAATGGTGAAACTGGGCTTTGGGGTGACACATTTTGTTTAAAATGGCTAGCACATTAGTTGGACATACCAATATGCATTTGGTATGCAAGGTTCAAAACAAGGTACTTGCATTTCAACAAGGACAGATGCAGTCCTACGATATCAATTCTTTTCCATGATACAAATCCTATTGTTGGACACTTTGAACTTGTGTTTTCACGACTAAACACGTACAGTTGCATTCAAAACATTCAGTGACACTTGGCAAACACATATTGCAATTTCGAGAACACTTGGACCACAATTGCAAATGCATTTGATACACTTGGCCTTTGTAGGCCTGCAACATTTTCCACTACATGTGGCGAGAGCATGTTTGCGGCCACAACTTTCCTGATTGATGAACACTTTGATCCAATTGCTTTGTGATTATTCATGGCCCAGTCATTAGCCAATGCATTGACAGTGGGGAACAAGTATGTGTTGGCATGCTTTAGCTCATCTGACCAGCATGCCATAGCAAACAACAATCGTCTATTGTGATTGCAATCATTAGTTTCCAACATTGGAATACCATATGTACAAAGTGGCCTTGAGGGGACTGAATTTTGCATATTATGGCTCTCACACATATTCCATGCAACAATACACGTATGACAAGCATCTCCATCACCTAGTTCAAAAACATACACAAATAGCAAAGAGCCAATAAAGAGCTTTAATCCGATTTTCTTTGTAACTAGCTCAAATCATCATCATTACAAACCGCTTCAGCAAAAACAACAATTGACTCATCACATGCATATTAACGATTCTATTTTTGTTCAATATATGACAAATGACTTGAAATTTGCATCTAATCCTACATTTGAAGGCAACCTAACAGTTTCAAAAGCATTGTGCACTTGCTAATCATATACTTACAAGTCATCGCACCCCACTTCCATGTACAATATTGCAAGAGACAATACAACTAGTTACATTTCAGCAAGTCTAGATCATAAAAGAACACAAACTCTGCCCATCTCAAACCTACATGTTCGTAACTCTTTACGATGTTTCAAAGCAGCAATGTGTGGCATAGGTCAACAACGAATGGGCGTGCCAAATGAATAGATAGCATTCAAAGATGCTCCAAACCAAGCATATAGATCTTTAGAACCTGGTAATTGTACAAAAAATACAAGCAAAGAATTGATACACAATCAGACAATGCACTATCTGAAAGCAAACATTTCTTCAACAAAGGCCTGCTACTCAAACATTGCAATAGCTACACTCTCTCCCTCAATTGTAGCATCTACCCATATTGAAACAACAAACAACAAATGCAAATCTAGTCAAAATTTTGGCCATGAATAGCCATTGCATTGTTTAAAAACAAAACAAATAGCTGCAACAACACATTCACTAAACGATGTAAGCAAATGCCTTCAACCTAAGACTTCTACACCAAACACAAAGACAACATCAACATCGCATGAGACATTGCGCTCTCTTAAAGCTAAAATGCGTAATCGAAACATGTCACATGCAAACATTGCACAAACAACAACATCCATTTATGTTCTAGCTATTAGCAACATCACAAGTAAAAAGCAGTCCTCCAACAGTAGTCCAAATCCAATCCACCAACAATCATTAGATTCTTTAGAAAAGCAAATGTGAAGTCCACAGACACAATGTCTTTTGCATATGCGAAATTGAAGTCAGGTATGCACCACAAGCACAAACCTTCCGCATCAACAATCATTACATTCTCTTAAAAAATAGATGCACACAACAGGGAAACATCATGCTCCTCACATGCCAAATCTGAAATGTAGATCATCTGCATCTTCTATACTCCGCAACACAATCACTAGCAATCGACAAACAAAAAAGAAACAAACATTTACAAAAATGAACACAATACAAAAATCCATTAACACATATTTGCAAAGCATAAATGACACACCTACGCAACCATGTTCTCTTTGTGATATGCTTCATTTTCAACAAAACATTTGCAAGGTTGATCATGCACTTGGTCAAGCTTTCTCTTTGCTTCCCATTCAAACCAATGAAAAAACATTAGCAGTTGGTCAATCTATTTGTAAACAATGCACAAAGGCTATTTTAAATGCAAAGGTTCCCTGTTTTGCTACACCTTGGAGCATAAGGTGCAATGCACCAATAGATGTCGTTTAGTCCCTGACTTCCCTTGAAGAAAGACTTGTGTCTTTGTGCATTGCTTTTGCACATATCAGACAACTAGGATATAGGAAAGCACAATATGGATTGCTTGGCACAATCATCAATGTTCCAGTAGATTTTGATAAAGTGCAGCAAGCATTGCCTAGGCAACTAGATGAAAATACAACAGTCACAATTAGACTAAAACGAAAGCTACAATATGAGAATGCATATGCACAAGGAAATATTAGACCTGCTCTTGTAATGAATGCTTTAATGACACTGTCAAGAACACCATTGTACAAAGAACAAAACATCTCCATAAATAAAGACTAGGAAGAGAAATTGGCAAAGAGAACAACAAAATTGCATACAGATACTGAAACGGAACCAAGTATGGACAATGACATGTGTGAAGATGATCAAGAACCCATAACTGAATCAATTATACATTGGTTCAATGATGCACATTCAATCAAAGACCTTGACACAACCATCATTGAAATTGCACCATCATAAGGGTTTAAACCTCTTGGCATTTTCCAAGACACATACATAGAGGAAATGAACTTCCCAACTATGTTCTATGATTCAGCTCGGCCAATTGACATGACTTAAAGCTTAACATACCAAAAGATAGCAAAATGGGAGCTTATGCATAAAGACGACGACTTTTCAAGACACATAACAAATATTTTCTTCAAATCCATTAAGATAATTATTTGCCAAGTATTTTCACTGGCATGGATTTGCATAAGAAGAACTGAATTGAAGGATAGAAAGTTAGTTGCAAAAGATGTCCGCAATCCAGCTACCTTGGAGAAAATATTAAGATCTCCATTAGGTTATAGAACATTAAAAAGCATCTGCACCTCACTAGACTACCTAGAAAACACCAAAAAAACATATTTACAATGATAAGACAATTGGGACCTCCAACATTTTTTGTAACAATGACAAGTGTTGAGCACTTGTGGGAGCCATTGTGCAAAGCTTTATAGCAAATATCCATTCAACAACAAAGCAACTGTAATTAAAGCATAGAAGATAGGGATCTGGACTTTGAAATAAAAAAGAACCCAGTGATTTGCAGTCGGTACTTTAATCATAGAATCAATGCATTTCAAAAAATGATGCTAAAAAACCATGAGCTCTTTGGCCAAGTCATGGACTATTCTTTTGTCACAGAATTCCAAAACTGAGGCAATGAACATGTTCATTTCTTGCTATGGATAAAAAATGCACCTGTATATGGAAATTTCCTGAATTCTAAAATAGAAAGCTTTGTCGACAAGTACATTTCTTGCAACTCATCACTACTTGATACAAATCTCGTGAAAATGCAAACACACCATCATACAAAGACTTGCAGAAAATACAGAAACTCAAGCTGCAGATTTAGTTTTCCATTGCCTCCCATGAACAAACAACAATATTAGAGCCATTGGCCATGCCCCATCTTGCAATCAAGGATAGAGCAAGAATTTTTTTCAAGCAATTGGAAAACAAACACTACACAAAAGAGGTTTCATTTCAAAATTTCTTGGACAAATTGGAAATGAATGAAACCGATTACATTGCAATGCTCCGATCAACATTGACGCACAAGATTGTCATGCTAAAAAGAGAACCAGCTGATATTTGGATAAATTCCTTTGCAAAAAAAGTACCAAGCCTGTGGTATGCAAATACAGACACAATTTATTTTAGACACATATGTTGTTGCATCTTATTGTAGTTCATATATGACAAAACAAGACAAAACATTGGCTCTTGCATTTCGACAATTGCGGCAACGGTGCACACATGCTTATGATGGGAAGATACAGGTCATACAAAAACTTGGCAATGCATTGCTAAACTACCAACAAATGTCCAGTCGTCAAGCTGCTCATATTGTTCTTTCATTGCCATTGTGTAGATGCTCAAGGAAAACGGTTTTCATCAATACTGCACCACTAGAAAATAGAGTCTTCATGTTGAAAAGCCCTAAACTATTAGCAAAAGAGTGAGATGATTATGAAAATATCATGTGTGCATCTCCAATAGAAAATACACACACTGACCAAAAGCTCTTGACAACTTGTCACTAGCTAAATACGTCGCCTTCTATTCAGGGAACTCAACAAACCTCTAGAAAAGAGCAACTTCGCAGATCATTCGCTATGTAAGATACAATCCACACATTGACCTTGTGAATTATTGCAAAGAGAAACTTATGTTATATGTGCCTTTCAGAACTAGTGAGCAAACCTTGCTCACTGGATATGAAACATGGAGTGTAGTGTTCAATGCTAAAAAATCACAAATTGTAACAATTGAAAAATTGTTCATTGCACAAATTGCTCCTACATGGGGTGACATTGACAAAGCTTCTACGAAAGCTGACAACGATATACACCCAACAATAGACATTGCAATTGAAATTGAAAAAAACAAATTGCAAAATGGCATAGAAAAATATGACATCATGAGCGACCTAAACCATATGAAAAATATAAAGGTCAGACTCAATCTCCAAGAAAATGTTTTTAGAGATAGCACACCCATTACTCCTAAGCAACAAGGAATACTTCAATTTATGAAGACAATTGAACAAAGAACAACAATCGGTACTAAAGGATGTACTGATGACAAAAAGACTAGTGCCCAATAAACCTTTCTACTTGTTCTTGATAGGTGGAGCAGGCACTGGAAAAACATTCATAGGTAAAGCCATTTTTGAAGCAATGATCTAATTCTACGATAAGCAGTTGGACAGTGACCCACTCAAACCAAAAGGCATTGTTGTTGCTTCAACAAGAAAAGCAACATTCAACGCAGGTGGCACCACTGCACATTCAATCTTCCATCTACCACGCAATTCTTCAAAAATGTTACCCCTAGATTTAAACACAGCTGACATGTTAAGCAAAAATTTTGAGCAGTTGCAAATTCTTCTCATTGATGAAGTCTCTTTGATTGGGTCGAAAATGCTTTACAACATTGACAGAAGACTTCGTCAAATCAAACATACACCAACAAAACCTTTTGGCAATATAGACATCATATTTTGTGGAGACTTCTACCAAGCACAAACTATACTCGATGCTTGGATATTCGAGGAACCAACAATAGACAAAGAGAAAATGCCATACACCTTTTGGGTCAACAATGTCAAATGCTTTGAATTATGTAGCGTGATTAGACAAACAAATCAACATTTCATTTTCGTACTTAATCGTGCTAGAACTTCTCAGCAAACTAGTGAAGACATCGGCTATTTGAATGCGATGTGCTACAAGACACCTCCCAATGATCCATGATTTCCATACTTGTTTCACAGAAATTTTGCAGTTGATGAGCACAACAGAAAAATGCTAGACTACTTACCCACAGAGCTCTTCATTCTAGAAGCAATGGACAAACAAGATAGAACCATTGATAGCATCCAATTTCAACCAGACAAGTCATCCTTGCCTGCTACAATTTTTCTCAAACAAGACATATTAGTTGAATTGATTGTTGGTAACCTTGATACACAAGATGGCCTTGTCAATGGTGCAGATGGCATTTTTAAAACGTATACAATTGACCAAGAGGATATTGTATGGATTCAATTCAATGACCCTACTATTGGCAAATAGCATCATCAAAGAATGAAAAATCTATACACAAATTG
Organism: Sequoia sempervirens; assembly: GCA_007258455.2. Taxonomy (NCBI): domain Eukaryota; kingdom Viridiplantae; phylum Streptophyta; class Pinopsida; order Cupressales; family Cupressaceae; genus Sequoia; species Sequoia sempervirens. The sequence continues at coordinate 71,083 of VDFB02276009.1, read as the reverse complement.
TATTTTTCCTTCATGGACACCCATAACAAGAATCATTAGAAAAGTCAGAACAACTACGAAAATAGTCACTAGAGCACAATTCCCTTTGCAACTTGCCTGTGCGCGAACTATTCATAGAGCACAAGGTCTCACAATGGACACACTATCTTTTGATCCCTATAAAGTCTATCAGCATGGTCTTGTTTACACTACTTTATCACGTGTAAGGAACATCGAGTCATTGTACCTATACATAAATTGCAGGAACAAAATTTCAAGGTTTCAGAAAAAGTAAACGAAATGCAACGCCTCACGACCTTGGCAGAATGGAAACTACAACACAGTCTTGCATCTATCTGTTCAAGCCACTTCAGCCTATGCTCTTTGAATACACATAGCTTTGTATTGCATGCCCAAGAAATAGCACATGACTATGACTTGCTAGAAGCAATCGTTCTTTGTTTCCAGGAAACAAGACACAATGTCCTCGACCATGTCAATTTCCTTAACGAAACATGCAACTGCTATACTGCATTCAATATTCATGGTCTATTAACATGTTGCAAGAAAATAGTTTCAATCCAAACCATCCAGACATTTGCAACAAAGTATATAGAATCGATAACCATTGACCTATTGCATCTAGGCACCGCTCTACGCATCACAAATTTGTACTTGACACCGAACACACGCATTCATGATTTATTCAACCTAATAGAAAACATTCTCAACTCATTGCCACCTACCTCCAAATTGATTGTTGCTGGCGACTTTAACATTGACATGCTACAATCTACAAAAACACAAGCATTCCTCCTTGAATTTATGCAACAACACAAACTGTCACTACTTGTTGACAAGCCAACAACACATGCAGGCAATCTATTGGACCACTTTTGGATACGCAACATCAAAAGTGCTATCATCAATTTCACTATACTAGATACACATTGGACAGACCACTTTGCAATATCTCTTCACTTCCAATTGTAGTCAAAACATGCTCAATTTTGTCAAACAAATTGTGCCCCTATTGCAAAATTGATTCTAGAATACTAACAATGGTACAATTGCTAGAAAATAGTTCTCACTTTGCATTTGTAATTTGAAATTTTCTTTCAATTCTCCGAAGATTAAAGACCAATGTAAATTAAAGTTGATGCACGAATAGCTGTTGCCAAGTGTACAAGAAGATTAGACCTTGGTGAATGTGGTGAGTATATAGAAATCTTGCCTCTTGAATTAATGATGATTATGATAGATGTGATCAAGGAACATAATTAAAGAGTTGAAACGATACAGTAGATTCTTAGGATCAAAAACTTTACCATATATCCCATGAAGTTATGGATCACCTTAATGCTTTCAGACGAATTTTGAACTTGAGTATCCCACACTGCAAGTTTATAGCACATAACAGATTCTTCCTACAGCTTAAATTGTTCTTTGAGAAAAATTGTTTGAGGGTAAAGAGTATCAAAATTGTTGCTCTAATAAAGTCAACTTACTTTTAAAAGTTTTAATGGAAACTCTTTCTATATCTTTAGAGTTCTTTGCTAGGTTCTGAATTATTTGTCCATATATGGCAATGAGAATGTTTTTATTTGATGTTGGTGATGCTTGACCGTTTCTTCATACACCCTTGCCTACAGTATTATCCAGTGAAAGAAAATTCTACCTACATTTAAAAAAAACAAGCAATAGCAGATGTACCTGCAATGGATATATCAACCATAATGAAAGTCCCAACTATGGGAAGCAAATTTAGCTTTACAGTCCCAATCACAACATAAATATAGTTTCTATCTAATCCTCAACATAAATATGGCTGCATGTAAGCACCTATCTACATACAAGTTGTAAATATTCTTGTTCATTTTAATCTTCAAATAATACTTGCTTTTCATACTCAACAATTGTAATCATGCATTTTCTTTTTCAATTGAAACAAATCTGGATATGTTGTCATTTTTTAATATAATAATTAATACTTTATTTGTTGTCTTCTTTAAATTTACTAAGATCTTAGACGTCTACCTTAAGACATGGACTGTTAGGAAACAGTTATGAGTTATTTATGCCATCTACTATTGATATGGATATCGTTTGTTACTAATCTCAAAACTACCAATTTATTTTCAATCTGAGAGTTTATTGTATTTTACAACTTTTTGATGGTACATTTTTTTAACAACAATTTAACTTTTCTCTCTTATTTCTCTAAAGACTACATGGTGCATGTACTACCAGGGCAAAAGATTCCAAACACTCTAACTGACTCTCAACCTCATTCATGGCAGGCATGCCAAATTCATTTGTGAGATCAATATTTCAATTTGCATACTATCACTATTACTTTAGCCTGTCTATGCCCTTGACTAGTTAAAGACTCAAGACTACGGCAACAAGACCCTCTTCAAATAGGTAAATGCCTTACGCTTGACACCAACAAGCTTCAAAACTAGTTTACTTGCTACCAATGTTTTTCATTCAATTTGTTTTGTTTCATTCATTGCACAGATCTGCTATTGCATGCACTGTAGGAGCATTTGGAAAACAACAATTCCGTTTGCTAGATAACATAACATGGATCATTCAATGGTGGCAGAAAACTTGCCATCGAACAAGCGAAAGATTGATGAAAATATGTACTCGCATTCTTAATATCCTTTCCCCTATATTAGAATTATGCATTTCACATTAATCCTTACTAGCAATGCCTGCTAACACTTGTCCCTCAGTGATGTAGGCACCTCTGCCAATGATGTTGCTTGCTCAAGTGAGAATCAAGAACAAGAGAGGCAAGTATTCTATCACATTCTCAGGGCATCGAACTTGCATTAGAATTATTCGTTTGACACTAATGCTCATTAGCTATGCCTACTAACACTTGTTGCTCAGTGATGTAGACACCTCTGCGAATAATGCTACCTGCTCAAGCAGCCACCAAGAACAAGAAAGGCAAGTATTCTCTCAGACTCTTAGAGCATGAAAAATATATACTGACATCCTTCATATCCTTTTCCCTCCAATAAAAAATATGCATTTGACATAAATGTTCACTAGCAATGCCTTCTAACACTTTTCACTCAGTCATGTAGGCACCCCTCCAAATGATGTTGTTCATTCAACTAGAAGCCAAGAACAAAAGAGGCAAGTATTCTAAAACATTTCTCAGAGCACAAAAGATATGTACTGACATCCTTGAAATATTGTTTTTCCCCTGAAATAAAAAAGATGTATTTGGCATTGATGTTTAGTAGCAATGCCTTCTAACACTTGTCACTCAATCATGTAGGCACCCCTCCAAATGATGTTGTTCGTTCAAGGGACATGGAAGAACAAAAGAGGCAAGTATATTAAAACATTTCTCAATCCACAAAAAATATGCACTGACATCCTTGATATTGTTTTTCCCTGAAATAAAAATATGCATTTGACATTTATGTTCACTAGCAATGCCTTGTAACACTTGTCACATAGTCATATAGCCACCCCTCGAAATGATGCTCCTCGTTCAAGTCACAGCCAAGAACAAAAGAGGCAAGTATTTTAAAACATTTATACCATATGTAACTTCATTTTTACCACCGTCACTTGCTCATTCTATTTCCACGATTGTTGCTATTGCAATTTATAGGATGAAGACAAAACCCGTCAGCCATCAAGCATACTTGATATTTGTACAAAACAATTGGTTGTAGCCTTTCAAGGTGATGTCCTGGTCATCTATGGCCCTGCTGCTACCAACAACCCTCCAACCCAACCAAAAGTACCAATTCTTCATCTTGATTTGGTCGATAGCTATGGCCAAATGACAATAACAACAAAAATTAACAACAGATTGATTGACATATTCTTGCCAAAATTATCGCCTGATACAAGTATCTGAATCACAAACTTTGTGATTAAAAAAAAAACAAAATATGATAGAGGAGATGTTGATTACTGTCTCCAGTTCACTAATAAAACCACCATGCAAACCATTGGAAAAGTCTACAAAGAACGTAGACTAATACCTGACACAACCATCTCATAACTGATTAAATCAAAAGATAGCTATCCTATTGGATCAATTGCTGCTATTGTTACTGCTCATTATCAAATGTCGACGCAACATGAACTACACATCAAAGATGGAGACACGCACAACGACTTAGCTACTGTACGATATTATGCAATAATCTCAAACCTCACCCTATATCTTTTTCATCATGCATTTTATTGGCTATGACAACTGACTCAATTGTTCGCTTTACACATTATAGTACCTAGCAGCTTTACAACGCCCTATGCCAAACTGCGAATGATATTGGCATCAGAAAAAAAGCCACTAGTACTGTTCAAAAATATCATTCGCAGCGGACACATAGGCTCAATACTCATGCAAACAATACAGTCCACGTTCATTGACGAGCTGAATGACCTATGTACTAAAGCTTTCCTAGGGAAATTGGTTTCTTCCAGCACACAGGTATCTAGCCTCACAATATTGTACACTTATCTTCAAAAGATTTAGATTATTTTAGACACAATGCAATCTAGACTATTTCCTAGAGTAATATTGTATCTGGATTTAGCAAGATGTCATAATTCATTGACAATCAATCAACTTTGAACAACAACTATTAGAATCATAGTTCTTGGATTCTAGATTTCTTTCAGCTTCAGATAGCCCTCTCCTTCCTTATTTTGTGTTTTCTAGTGTTCTTGTGTCTTCTATTTGAAAAATGAAATTACAAGAAAGATCAATGAAAGATAAATATAGGCTCTGATATACATTTTATAATGTTGATCTAACCTTTCTTGGCCTAGAGATCTCAACAGTGAACAAACCATGTTGAACGATGTTTTTGAGGAAAGCAATGACACTATGCTAATAGTTTGAGAGTATTGGTTATACCTTTATCTACGATCTACTGCATGCTTCTGATATACTGACCAACCATTATTACTAGACACTTATATTTTATACTTATGCATTACTTTTGTTCCATCCAAAGACTACTATGCCTTCTAATCAAATCTACATTGCTATTCTAGGTGGCTGGTACCCTCAAGCCAAAGAATGTCCACCTCCCACCATACCAACTGGTATGCATGACATGTGAACAAAGAGTTTTCCTCACAGAAACAACAGACAGTGACGTTGTCCAATGCGCAACATGCGCAACAACAACGAAATTTCAATACAGGCAATTCCTTCAATGCACAATCCACACAACAAACGAAGATTTGGACTATTACCTACACAAACAATTGCTAGAAAACAATTTCCCTCAACTTGCAGCAATACCCCATCTAAATTACAAAAAAGACATGTCTGTAGTGATGTTCATGCTACGCAAATTCCAATTACAAGGAACATTTACACTTGCCATGGACAACTGCATCATAGAAATTGTCAAACAAGACAATGCTATCAGACCTCCACCCAGCTAAAAAGAGATTTGCATATTGACACAGGTACTTATTATGCACAAAATAATTAGTTGACTTTTACAAAATATTGTCTTCCTCTTTCCTGCTAAAAAAATCTGTTTTGTTTCAGAAATGTTGGAAGACAAGTAATCAACCTATGGAGATGCTTCTGAGACAAAAGGGGATGGATGTTATCACTACTACATAGTCTAGATTTCTATCCAATTCTTGACATCTGTAGTTAACCTGGCTTATGCTCTACTCCCCTTGAATCAAAGGGTTTAGCATCTTTTGCAAACAAGAACTTCTTTCGCAAAGCAGGATTTCAGAGACGAAACTGTATAAAAATTAATAATAGAATTTTGTCCTTCGATATCTGGTATAAACCTTGCAACAATGTGTTCTACATAAACAACTTAAACTTGAAGATCATTTTGTTTCACAAAATTATGTCCTTGGCAAACAAGATGTAGCTTGATTCTTATCCATGCTTTTGCAGTCATTTGCATATTTTTTTTGTTCTTTTGATAACTATGTTGGCAAGCAACTATTTCTCTGCAGTAGCATATATTTCATTTAGAATCTGGTAACATTCCTTATGATATGTCAAACAACATATTCATTTCACTGTTCCAGTGAATATGTTATTTTTCAATTGTAGCAAATATTTGGTTTAGCATCTAGAAAAATTGTTTATAATATGTTATACATTATGTATTCATGTTTACTTTGACATTTGCTTTAATTGCACTAACAAGTAATGATATTTAGTTAGGCTGAGTTGGGTTAAAAATCAGTCTGCTATTGCAATCCACATTTACAATTTGTATACTAAATTACAGTTTTTTTATATGGCATTGTTAATAGCAACTCCATAGCTGTAAGTCTGTACATATGATAGGTCGTCCCGCTCTTCTGCACAAATGTTAGAGATTGTTTCAAGTGGATTTGGCTACACAACATTAGCCAACTCCATTTCAACTTTTTCTCAGTCAATCAGGTGATCATTTACTGTTTTAATTTAATCGTTTTCTTTGATCTCTCTTCTTCAAGAGTTTGAAATGGTTGTAGGACATTGGCAACTTTTTTTTGCTGTCTGCTTCATTGGTGACAAAACGTTTTTAACCTTGACAGTACTTATTAGCTTTTTACGCTCATTTTAGGAGGAGTAAACCCAATGTTAGGATTATTTGAGTTACAACCAACTCAGACTCTAGAACCATTACAAAATAAAGTGATAAGGCGACAACCTTCATCCACTAGACCAACATAGCTGCAAGAAGATAGAACACCAACAAAGGTGATGTGGTTAGGTTTCACTCCTCCTTGCATTTGAGCAAAAAGTTGCAGAGCTTCTTTCCCACATCCATGCTGAGCATATCCTGAAATCAGCACACTCATGACACTACATCTCGCTTGAACATTGTACCAAAGAAAGTACCAGCATCATCTATGCTTCCACATTTGCTATACATGTCAATGAGGGCATTTCCTATAGCAACGTGATTCATATCCAATTTTGATACTGTGAACATGGATTTGCTTTCCTTGTTCCTGACCTCCTAAGACAGCAGATGCACTCAGGACAGCAAAAGCTAGAATTATGTTTCTTCTGAATTAGGAAACTTTCCAGCATGATAATTATGCTACTCTTGCAACCTTTTTTATCTGATGACTGACATATATTTTAGGCATTTCTGAATGAATATGCTGTAACTGAAAAAGATGTTGGAAAAGGCAATACAGACCTATGCAGTCTATATCCTTTTTTGCCAATTGTCACTATTTTCCCTCCAAACAGACCTGCTCAAGGCAGGGACTCCAGCTCACACAGAGCGCTTGTTATATATTGTTTTCAAATAGAAAACTACAGAATTTGCCTGGCCATGTCAATTTGCATGGGTATATGAAAACAGAAAAACTACATGCTGCATTAGCATTCACCTCTTCACGTGCTATCAATTACTACTTGGCACTTACTAGTTGAAATTGCATATCACAAAATATATTCCTCCTCACATGAAATATTATGACTAAATACTACCATTAATAATATTGTGACACAGTTTAATTCTTTGCAACCTCCCATATACCCCTCCACATATCAGGCAAACACCACTACTTATCCCTCTACATGGTATCCAAACAAGAATCATACAGTGAGTAATCCACATGATTTGGTTTCTACATAGCATTATCACTTTTTAACAACCACCAGGTAATGCCAGCATGCCAATTGCTCGTTTTCTGTTTCACTAGCCTAGCTATGAGAAACATTCCCCAAGTATCACAAAACTACACAATCAACAAAAGTAGGGTCAGTACTAGCTTTATCACTTTCAAGGGTCCCTAAAATAAAGGCAATTGGTAACCAATCCTTTGTTCTAAGTATGAGTTGAATCATTGAATCTAATACCAAAGCAAACATATGTAAAAGAAAAACGTTGACATAATATAATTAGCTAACATTGCTCTAGTGTTTGACTTCATCTTAAAAGCGGGTCTTAGCTAACATTAAGCGTGCAATGTTTAACTTCATATTAAAAGGCATGTTAGAGTCCCTATTCCCAAAGGCAACTGGTAACCATTTCTTTGTTCTAAAGAATTAGCTGAAACGTTGTATCTAAAACCAAAGCAAACATTTGTAGAAGAAAGTGCTTGTTAACTTCATCTTGAAAGGCAGGTTAGAGTCTATTGCTAATGAGAGCGCTCAAGAATTTCAAAAAAGTGTTATACATAAAAAGTTCTTGTTAACTTCATCTTGAAAAGCAGGTTAGAGTCTATTGCTAATGAGAGGGCTCAAGAATTTCAAAAAAAGTGTTATACATCAAAAGAAAGTTCCTCAACCCATAACCAGTTTTATCTAATTTTCAAAAAATATCTTATTATCTCCATTAAAAGCATTTTTATATATGGGTTTTACCCATTATTGTTTTAGTAAGTTTATCTTTCTCTTATTCCCATCTCTAGGGTTGTTTCCATTCAACATTATTTGCATTATCATAATGGTTGAGATGGACCTCGCAGCAAAATCAATCTTATTCCAACATCCTTAATGTAATCCACTGACAGCTTTGTAAGATTTTTTACGAGTATGATACATAATAGACATCAATTCCATAAAAGTAAAAAGACTTTAGCCAGTAAAAGAATTGTTATGGACCATTAAACCCCTTAAAATCTGACATCTTGATCATATGCATGCAATTGCACATATACTTCCTAGCAAAGTGGTGATCCTTGCTTGCAGCAGTTGATTCACAAAGGGTGCCATGCAACTGGTGCTTCCTTGAATCTTGTTTACTCAAACGATCTTGCACTCAAGCAATGATGTGTCTCTAGTCATGTAGCAAAACCTTAAGTGGAACATGGAAGTTAAAACTTGTTAGCCAGTTATAGTAACAAATTCAAACTGCTATTATTGCATGAAAGTGAAGAACTTATCCAGAAAAGCAACATTGTTAAAAGCAATTTTCCAACTTCAAAAATCATATATATCATGGTTTTGCAAAGAAGACCAAAGAGAGGATCCTCTCTGGCTCATCAGCTAGCAGATGCTTATAATATATATCATAAAATAGTTAAAAGAGCTTTGGTAGACAAACCGAAAGCTACTATTGAACAAAGCAATTGGTCCAGCTGTTGTAGATCTAAAAATGACAAATAATAAAAGTTAGTTATGATGCCATATTTGCTTTGCTAATAATATATGTTTTTACTGATTAAAAAAGTTACTACTTTATGCTCTCATCTTGTGAAATTTCAAGAGATTCAAAATAAAAAGCAAGTTCGCTGAACTTCAAAAACCATAAATATCATAATTTTGCAAAGAAGACCAAAGCGACTGTAGATTATATCAATTAAATTGTTATGTTTTGTTAATCTGATTGTATCCGACTATGTATTATTTACTTGTTGGCTTGTGCGAGTTGTTTAGGAGACCATTGTTAGTGGTGATTGAAGGTCGTCTTCTGTTTGGCGACCGTTGTGTACTTCAAATAGGCTCTCGTAGCTAAGAAAGGCAACTTAAATTTGCTACACAATCCTCCCCAGTCTACCTTTGGAATGCACAAGCACTACCCTGAAATAAAACATTCACTGGTTTTCATCTAGAATTATCTGGTATATACTGTTATATTCTATTTTTACTGCAATAGGTGGTATTACCATTTGGCAGAAAACATTTGGCATCATTTCCTATAACAAAGTCGAGCCAGATTGGTCAAAATCAGCATTGGTCGATAACTATTGACAACTACACCTAAGACCAATGAAGCTAATCCCCTTAACACCAAACAAAGGCAGGAGAGATCAAAGTGTGGTCAAGGGAGACATTATGGAGTGAGACGATCCCTCTGACTGGTGGAACAAGACTGAAGAAGGCTGCAAGAGGCAACGAACTCTAGAAATACATCAATCTGAAGTGAATGCTGAAGCAGAAGTCAAAGTCAAAGTGTAAAATGGAGCTGTTGTCAAGACCAAAGACATCGGAACATTTAACTAGCTAAGAAAAACCATATGAAGGATGAGTAGGTCAAGATTGCCAAAAATCTTACCATTCTGGAATAAGTATGAGTGGGTCTTGTAGATCAAGTTCGGTAGGAACTAACAAAGCTTCCTCTACATGAGATTAGTCTTAGTTGGGAGACAAAGACCAAGGAATCCTTCACAAATGAAAAGAGAGAAGCATGTGAGAGAAACCTTCAAGGCATCAAAGAGTTGTTGATAGAAGAAAAGGAAATTGAGTCAAAAACTCTAGAGCAAAGGATTGGAGTGGAGAAAAGAGAACAGAGGGCAATATGAGTGTGCAAAGCACTGAAGCCTCTAGAAGAGTCAAGGATTCTTACATGTCTAAGAGTGTTAGGAGAGCACCAAAATATTTGAATTGGAGGTTCCTAAGGAGCAGGTTCAAGGCACTGCTTCACATCAAAGTCAATGGTGACTCCACCAGCAAGCTCAAGTGTAGAGAGGCAAAAATTGTCTAAGTTTACAAGGGTTCTAAGTGTCCAATGAGGCATTACAAGCCCTATGAGACCATTTGGGCAACAAAATGGATTAAACAACAAAACATATTGGCTATGGTCATTTCCAGCCACCCTCGGAGGTGTGACAATCAATTGGAACACCAAGATTGACCCAATTAGCTTAAATGTGTGGGAGAATTTGCAAAGGGCTGTAAAAGAAGAATTTAGATTGCTCTAGGATGGCGATGAAATTGTTGTGAAAATCTACAACACTCAACAAGGGAAATATGAAAAATTAAGAGCTTACAATCAAAGGCTCAAGGAATTGTTCGTGAATTTGGGAAAAGATCCAAATGAAAAACTGATGAAGATAATGACTCGGCTTGTGGATCCAGATTAGTACAAGCATTGCAAAGAGATATGCTCCATATGATAAAGGAATCCAAGGCAGACAAAGAATCCAGCAAATCGCCTGAATATTTTTTGTGTACAGATTGTAGAACAAAGGGTTACGCCAAAATAAACCACCTTAAGAAAATGTTCTATGATGTTTGCCAAGTAATGGGACAATCAATCAAAAAATACTCATATAATTTGAAAAATAAGAGTACACAAGTTATATTTACCCAAGGAGAGCAGTTTATTCCACCCAACAAACCATAGAAGCTGCAATAAAAGAAGAATGCATCTACTAGCAACTATAGGAATTAAAGAGGTATAATATAGATTGAATAAAGTGGGGGCACTAAGAGTCAAATAAAGTGACTCCACAATCATACAATGTCAAAATCCAGGGCAAAATATAACTAGTTTGTAAATAGTGTGGACTCAAAAACCATGATGTTGGATGTCCAAAGCAAAAGACATGCATCAATATAGTTGATCTAGAGAGTTTTAACAAAGTATTGGCCATTACTCAAACCGAAGAAAAAAAGGTTGTGTACCCAAACCCATATAGCAAAAGAGAGAAACTTAATGAAGCCAAAGCCAAAGTGGAGCATGCTATGGATAATGAATGCCATCACTCAGATACAAATGTGAGTATGGTAACAAATAAATTACAATTTGATAAAGTTACTGCAAGGCAAGTACTTCAAACCATCATACCAATTTAAAGTAGTGAATTTATTGCAAAGTATTCCTCCACTTAGAAATGCTATCACTAATACTTACCTAAGAGAGATGAGATGATGCATTGTATCATCCATTTAGAATTTAGAAGTAATGAAGACCCAATAACTGAAGCTCTGTTGTTAGAGGATCAAGTGATTGATCCCATGCTTCTTACAGTAAATTTGGGAAGGAAACTAGCAATGATACATATGGAGGTTCTCAAGAAAAGCGTGGCAAATACAATTATTGGTAGTAGGTCTAACATGAGTGTAATTCCCAAAAGGTTCTTGGTTAAGTCTAAGAAAGCCAACTATTTGGCCTCCAACTTTCCAATTGATAGGATTTGATCAACAAAGAATATAAGTGCTTGGAGTCCTCATAGGATAAAATGTAATTATTGGTACTCACGCTTTTCTACTTAACTTCGTTATCATTTCATTATGTAATAAGGTGTACAATGCATTATTAGGTTGGGTTTGGTTTGTAGCAGCCAAACCAAAGTTGACCACAATTGATCTAAAGAACTGACTATTAGTGAGGAAGCAAATTCATCAAATTTATCAAATTTTGACTCCAACGAAGAGTGGATGGAGAAGCACAATCAAGGTCCAATGGAGTGAAACACCAAAGGAATCTTGGAAATGTAGTTGTGTTAAAAGGATGAAACAAACTCCTTTTGTGGCATATTCCACTAGCAAATAGAGGAATACAAAGTATTTCTATCGGACTACAATTTTATTGAAGCTGCAAAGATTAATGAGGAGGAACACAAACTACGAGATGACAAGAAGAAAATGAATCTAAAATTGAGAAACCCTACGAGATCAATTCCAAAAAGTTGAACGATTCATCTATGCAAGACGACACACATGGTTCAAAGTTAAAATTTTATTCTCAAAGGATGGAAGCTATCGCTTATATGGGCCCAATGGATATGTCCAAATAAATTTAGTGGGTGACAAGATGAGTAAGAATATTCAAGTTATTAAAAGTTTTGATTTCAAGCCCATTAATACATGTTGTGCTTAAGAATGTTATAAAGGACCCCATCCATGTTGTGGAAGCAACTAAAAACATGAACCAACTACGGTGGGTCCCACAAGATAGAAATTAAAAAAAAAAACAAAGGGAAAACTATTTTGCAATGGGTTGAGAAAAAGGAATTATATAACCCTATCACACAGTAGTCTACTTTCTACATACTTCATGTTGAAAACATAAATCAGCATACTTCTAAAGCCACATATATCATTCCATGTGAAGAAGAATTGGTGAAAAGGCATTCCAGACAACCCGTGTAGGCCATTGGTTGTCCTTTCTTTGGATTACACTTAACTAGGCATTGGCTATCCTTTCCTTGGGCTACCCAAGAGGAAGAGGACTTAGAGCATCATTGGGTAAGTGTTGGAGTCTTTGGCCTGCTCTCTATTCTAATCTTAAGTTGTGGGCACGTCTTTTTATGCAGCTTAAGTGACTCTTAGCCTAAAGACTTATTAATTCCCCTTTTTGAGTTTAATGACTTAAGAGGCATGTATTTTAAGTAATTTTTATTGAACATGTGCAAAAAGGGTCAATGGGGCATTGGAAAATAAGGAGTCTATTGGCTCATTTTTTAGGGTTTTATTTGGACGATTGGATTGGGCTTGTAATGAATTTATGGCTGAGATTAGACCATTCTTTTAGGAGTCATTATATAACTTATTAGGGTTCTCTTGGAGCGGATTATGTGATCAGACTTTTCTCTATTGCTGCTGCAATCTCTTGGCTTGAAGCATGAAACCCTTGAGTAACCCTGGTTTCAGAGAGACATATGGGCTTCCCCTAGTCAATAGGGTGTGTTTTGGAGGAAGGGCTTTGATCTTTGATTCCCTAACACATCATTTCAGAGCTGCCTATTCTTATCAGGTTTTGGAGACCATTTTGGAGGTGTGGTTCAGAGATATCAGAATCAAATTTGGATAACCTAAAACCAAATTTCTACATTTTTTGGAGCATCCTTGAGGCTAGCGTTAGCAAGGACAAAGGTGACGCCTTGGTGAGACCCAACGCTGATTTTCAGAGGGTTTTGGCAGGGACGGCTAGGGTTTTGAAGGCATGTTTGAGGTATTTGAGAATTAAACTGCATACTTGCTGGTCATAGTCATCTCAGAAAAAATAAGAAAAATAATGTAAGCAATTTCTGAAAGTGAAAAAAATGAAGGGTTTCTAGATAATGCATCAGCAACAACATTATTTTTCCCTTTGACAAATTCAATATCAAATAATCAAAATCATATCCTTGAAGCTCACTCATCCAACATTGTTGTCTATCATTTAATCCCTTTTGCTCCATGAAATACTTGAGGCTATTATGGTCAGTCCTCACAATGAACTTGCTGCCCACAAGATATTAACGGAACCTTTCAAGTGCATGCATGATTGCCAACATTTCCTTGTCATATGTAGAGAACCTCTTTTCAACCTCATTCAATTTTCAACTCTCATAAGCAATAGGGTGCTTGTCTTGCATCAAAACAGCCCCAATACCAACACCGGATGCATCACACTCAAGCATAAAATATGGGTAGCTTGGAAGTGACCCGTCATCATTTCAGTTGGTGGAGGTCTTGTACCTCTTAGTAAGACCTCTTATGAAGGTTTTCCCTTGTGTTTAGGTGGTGTTAAGGTTGTTTTTGAGTGGACTGGAGGTGAATGTTACCCTCCTCCTCCTCCTCGTTTTGGAAACCAATGATTGCATCATCTAGTCGAGGTGTGGTAGCTCCTACTCATTGCAGCATTTGTGTGGGTTTCCTTAGGTATTGTAAGAGTTTGTAAGCTTGTTTTGATGTGGATTCGAGATTGAAGATTCCCTCAACCTACCCTTCTATTTGCAAGAGAGCGTGATCATCGGTTAGTACCTGATCATCATTTGGATGTCTTTTCCCCTCTCGTAGGTTCATCGTGGTGGTTTCATCCCACAATTGGTAAGTCTTTTGTTGGTGCCACCTTGCTTGTAGCAAAGGTGAAGTGGTCCTCACTGTTAGTTCCCTTGTGTCATTGTGTTTCACATGACACATGTACACATTGTTGTGCAATACATGTTGTCATACCTTGGTCATTGGGTTGTTCTTTCAAAAAAAAGTTGTTTGGACGGTTAATGTCCTAGGTGTCTAGATTGGGGCATTACATAAGTCACACCAATTCCTTTGCTATTTCCATTACACTTCTATATTTGGCTTCTATAGATGAGAGAACAATAATTGATTGTTTCTCACTACTCCATGTGGTAGCACCTTCACCATTTTTAAAGACACAGCCAAAAGTAGATTTCCTATCACATGATGTTTTATCAAAATTCAACTGTGTAACTTTGAGTCAATCTTTATTAACCCATATTTCATGAGTAGTGGTTCATAAAAATCCATCTCTCATGAGCACAAATAATCCACTTAGCACTCATTACATGTAGGTGATACTCATAGCGGTGAACCATCGAGACTTCCCAACAAGTCACCCATCCCAATTCTATCCAACTAAAGCATGCTTGGCCATGGAGTTTCCCCTAGGACCAAGTTCACATAGCTTGCTATCCCATTTGCAAAACCTTCAACAAGTGTTGTGCCTAGATCGTTCATTATAGAGATCCCTAGCTCAATCATTTATAATTAGGTCGCGTTTTTGCAATGTATTAAATTGTATGACTATTTATTTGGATTCAACTAAGTAGTTTTGACTCAATCTTCATCAACCCATTTTTCATTATTAGCATTTTACAAGAACCTATCTCTCTTGAGAATGAATAGTCCACTTAGCACTCATTGCATCTAGGAGATGCTCACAAGGGTGAAGTATTAGCATTTCCCAAAGGTCGCCCATCCTAATACTACTTTGACTCAAATGCACTTAACCAAGGAGATGCTCACAAGGGTGAAGCATTATCACTTCCCAAAGATCACCCACCCTAATACTACTTTGACTCAAATGCACTTAACCAAGGAGCTTCCCCCAAGATCAAACCCACTTTGCTTGCAACATCATTTGCAAAACCTTTTGCAAGTGTTGTGCCTTATGAACTATTCGTTCAAGAGCTTCCCAACTAATTCATTTACATTTAGGAGGTGTTTTTGTAGTATATTAAATTATATGATGTTTTATCAGGGATCAATTGTGTAGTTTTAAGTCAATCTTTATCAACCCATATTTCATGAGTATGGTTCACAAGAACCCATCTCTCATCAACATGAATGGTGGACACTTGGCACTCATGCATCTAGATAATGCTCTAAATAATGAAGCATTAAGACTTCCTAGGAGGTCACCTACCCCAATACTACTCCAACTCTAGTGTGCTTCAGCATCAACTTTGCCCCAAGATCAAGCCCACTTAGCTTGCTGCCATATTTGCAAAGCCTTCAGCAAATGCTGTGCCTTATGAACCATTTATTACAGAACCCCCTAGCTGTAGCTTCACCATCACAGCCTGCAGCCCACTAGTGGATTGTACATTGTAGCAGCTAGCATCATGGACTCCATCCACTTTGTGTTACTCTATAGTTTGTAGGTTGACATTTATATTTTGTAGTCTGTAATTGAGGATTGAACTTCAAAGTCGCACTATGCAGTGCACACTGTGATAACTTCATAAGTTGCAGCTTTTAAAATTTTTTAAAACATCAGCTATTTATTTTCTTTTCTTTTGCATTTTTTGCCTTTTTTGGGTTCCTGGTTTTTTCCCCATTTTATCTTTTGATTTGCCTGGTTATCCCCGAGAAAAAAAAAATTCTTGTACAGTTTATCCTGCTCTCATTCTCTTTTTCCTTATCGACACTTTTACCCTTGGCCAAACACAAATGGAATATAAACCTGTACAGGTCAATGTCCATAACGTGATCTAGATTCTACTCTTTATTTTCTTCTCAACATTCTTACCCTTGGCCAAACAAAGCTAGCAAATAAACCTGTACAGATTAATGACCATAACTTGATCTAGATTCTAGTTACCTGCCATATGAAGCAACAGATTTTCTTCTTTTAAAATGGAATGTTAATAATTAATACCATTCTTGTTTACTAGAATCCTGCCTTTCTCAGGAGTGAGCTTAGCTTTTATCTGTGTTAAGTGGGCCATCTCTTTGTCTGTGTTCAGAGTCGATACATTCTGATACAGAGTTTCTCCCTCTTAAGTTACCTTTTGAACTAGCACCAGTATGCTATGAAACTAAAATTCTGAAATTCATCTCCATATCCTAGAAATTAGGGGTAAACAAAATCAGTAGTAAAAAATGCATGATATCAGAACTCTGCAGGCAAAAAGAATTAGTCTTATACATCAGTGTGTATCAGAACACCAGAACTTTGGGGCTACTAACACTGTTTGATTGCTTTCAGTGTTAAGGGTGTATCTTTCAGGTTTGAAAAATGATGTATTATTGTACAAAGTTCCTTCCCATTATGTTCTGTATACTAGTGTCAATATGCTAATAAACGGAAAATTAATTAAGTCAAACATAACATTGTAATAATGATGTATTATGGTACAAAGTTCCTTCCCATTATGTTCTGTATACTAGTGTCAATATGCTAATAAACGGAAAATTAATTAAGTCAAACATAACATTGTAATAAGACTTATTACGGTACAAAGTTCTGTTCCATAATACATATATTCAAGGACAACAAACTCCACACTAATACCAGTTGTATAAACAAAAATATGTCGACCCACACTTTGTAGGAATAATTATGTTGGTCCAATTTACTAGCGTCATGCCTTCCTCTGGTATTAATATCGCTTACTGATCTATGTGTTAAGTGGGGATTGTTACCTAATTTTCACCCTCAGGCTCAATCAGGCAAGGCAAATTGTGTTTAACAGGTTCGAGAAGGCCAAATGGAGCATTCGGCCTAGGGCAAAAGTCATGAATCTGATGCTAGGTCACAGGGAACTCAATGAAGAAGCCTGCCTTATTCAGGTTTGGCATGGAAATCTTCTAAGGAGAGAGTCGCCAAGACCCCAGGAATGTCACGGCGAGTGGGATTCACCTACAGGTCCCTATCGGCAAGACATCGATCATCGTCCCGGCGACAAAAGGATATTCATTTCGGCGGAAGTTCTTTTCTTCAGAGAGAAGTCTCGGCGAATGCATCGGGTCTCGCCGACAAAGTAAAGCAGGCTCCCTTCGGCGTATGTGTGCGGGTTTCGGTAGGAGGTCTTACCGATCGAAAGAGATCTCGCCGAAGTCAGGTGGCATTGGCAAAGCAAGTGAGCTTCGCCAAAGGGTCTCGCCGAAGTCACAAAGTCTCCCCGACTTAAAGGGCCTTCGGAGTAGCATTCAAGACGGAGAGAGGTCTCCCCAACTCCTATGTCTTGCCGACAAAAAGAGATTGCCAAGAGGAGATGCCTTTGCCATGAAGTCCCGACGACGATTAAGGTCTCACCGAAAGCCAGCGGTCCCGCCAATGAAGTCATATCGGCATAAGGTCTTGCCGAACGCATGAAGTCTCCCCGACATTTGACGTCGGTGTAGCGCCCGATGCTCGATATGAAGTCTGGCCGACAGGCCAGATGTCTCACCGAAAGCCGAAGGAGCTCGAGCCCGAAGGAGAAGAGTGAGATCGCCAAATGAAATGAGCTCGCCATGAGCTCTCACCGACTGTTCCATGATATGCCGATAGCTGCAGAGACACATAATCGCATCGGCGAGACACTTATAGTGTCTCGCCGAGATGCGATTCTGACTGAAGAAATTTTGACTGCCTACAAAGTCTACATGGAGTAGGCTCAACCAATCAGAGAAAACCAAAAGCAAGCCGTGGCAGCGGAACCAAGTGCCAGGAGAAGGTGATTAACAAAAGGAAAAGCAACATGAGCTCAGGAGCATTCAAAGCAGCTCAACTGAGGGGAATTCAAAAAGGGACACGATACCAGGAAGTGAATGCGGTGGTTGCAGAAAGATCAAGAAGGTTTCCTCTGAAGGCAACCTTTCTTCACCGACAAAGGCAGCATAGACACGCAGGGTGTAGCATTAAATTCAATAAAAAGATCTGTGGAAAGATCTATCCCGAGGCCTGACATTTTTTGTAAGCCGTAAGGGGCCGACACACTGGTGTATATAAGGCATTTTTGCCTTTTTGTAAATAGTTCGAATTGTGCATTCAAAAGAGTTAGTGATTTTTATCAATCCTTTCTCGACTAAATGTATGTTTTGTAACTCAACTGGAATCTGGAATATAACACAGAGTTTACCTGAGAAGCTACTATTAATGTTTGTATTACTCTCATTTCTGTATTTTAGATTATGCAAGTTCTTAGCTGTGTTTTTCTAAAAATCTGTATTCATACTTAAGGTTGTGAAATTCATCTTTCCTTCCTAAGATATGCATATAGAGCAAGCCTGTTAAGAATAGTGCATGAGTTTAAAGGGGTTATGATAAGTAAGTGAAAACGTTGTCTTTTGCTTTCCAGTGTATGTTCTTCCTGTGTCCGTTTCATGATTTCTTATTAACTCGGTGTATCACCATAGAAATAGTTCAGTTTAGTTTCATTATTTGTATGCATCCCTTCTCCTTTTACCTTCACAAGATCGCTAGTTTAGGTGATACCCAAAGGAAGTCGGCCTTCTCCGGAGGTTCACTCCAATCTCAGGTGACCCACAGCCTTGGAGTGATGCAATGTTTCACTAGAAAGCTCAGTTTTTACAACTTTGGATAGGGTGCATTTCTAGGTGACAACAGGAATCTCTTGGTCTTTTGATAATGTGTATTCTGTCAGGGTTTCTATTATGTTTTTTTGTAAATTTAGGGTCAAATGTGCTAGTAAAAGACACTTACTACTGTTAACTCCATAACATAGACATATGAGGGCTACAAAGCTAGCACTGATAGTAGCACTCGAAAATGTTATAAAGAAAAATGCACCACACCAGTACTCTGCAGTTTGAAACTTGAATACTTCAAATTCACTATTGCTTGCTCAAACTCACAATCGTGCTTAACCTAGATTTACTGAAATCTCATATCCACCAAACACCCATAAAGAATCAAGATGAAAACAAAAGAAATGGAGTTCCCAAATATGAGTCCAGGTGACTCGTTTATCAAAACACAATCTAACAGTAATACTACTTTATTTAAATTGGTGGGCATTGCTTTTGATTTGTGATGAGATGATTGTGGGTACAGAGTTACTGTCGGTTGTTTTATTTTCTAAGCAATGCAAATAAGCTACTAAATTAAATTATTATAGCCAATTTCACAAATCGTGTCATCAAGGTCCAGAAAACACGTGGTAATACCCACTGTCATTAGCAATAATGCACCAGAACAGGCATAAAGAATAAATCTGGTACTTGAATACATCAACCCACTACTTCTTGGTAAATACCAGAAGAAAGACAAAACCCCACTAGAAAATGCAATAGAGCCCACAAACATAGGTCAAGTTGTTTTACTTACAGAAACCTTCCATAAACAAAATTACAATCTCACAACAATTCCATGCTCCATGCCTTAGCAACCTGTAACTTTTTTAGCATGGTGATAAAGCCTGGCATGTGTTGAAAGCATGGATCAATCCAAAAAAATAGACAGAACGTTCTCAATATGGTCAATGCAAGTTCTTTGACAAAACATTATCAACATGGGTTAATGGAAGGAATTTGACAGAACATTTCGAACATGGGTTAATGCAAATTTCATCACAAAATTTTATCTAAACAGGGTTGAAATCTCGCAAGAGCCCACCCTCTGCTAATTACATTTTGAAGGCCTTACCTTGGGCAATGACCTATGGTCTTCAACCTGAGCAGAAGGAAAAGTAAAAGCAATATGTCGTTGAGGAGAATATCTTTCCATCTCAAGCTTAAGCACAACCTCCTTGAGAAAATTAATCGTCTGTAGATCATAGAGTTGTCTCTGCTCTGCTGTTCTGCGGAACAGGCGAGCATCCATCTCGAGGGAGGCCTTCTCCTTCTGAAGGCGAGAAATCATGGCCATGGCCTGCTCTGCTGCAATGGCTGAAGCATTCCTCTCCTTCTCCAACTCTTCTTCAAGGTGCCTTTGACAAGGGCGGCGCCTCTCTAACTTGCTTGTTATCAGTGCTATCAGAGCTTGCAGAAGGAAGATGAGGGAGAGTAACAATTGAAGAACTGCAGTAAATATTGTTTTGCTTACGCACTCCATCTGATATGTATCATCCACTGCTTTGGTAGCCTAGAACCCGTTTTGCTGTGATTCCCACAACCTGCATCCTTGCTGCGGAGTTTGGATTATTTGTTCTTTTATATGATTGACTGCCTTGGATTTTAATGATAATTTTATCGTAATCTAACGGTCTAATGGAGCGGGATTTGTCTTTTTTCTGAGTATGTATGCTGCGATGGGAATTAGGACAAGTAATATCGAATCTATTTAATTCAACAGACTTTGTCTTAGGATTATGACTGCCCAGGGGAAGGGACCCGAAAATTGTCTATCCTAACCCGGTGCTTGTGTGGTACCTACGTGTTATCTTTTTAAGATCTTTTTTGAGATCTAACTCTCTAACTTTTCATTATCAATGATTTCTTTAATCACAAGATCTTTATAAAAAGATTTTTTAGATCCATAATTAGATATTTTTCACGTGATGGGTTTATTAGTATTGTCGGCAAGGAATTATCGCTTTTCAAATCAAAGTCAAAACCACTGTCAAAACATCTAATAACAAGCAGTCTCAAAGTCAAAACCACTGTCCCCTATGAAATTCTTTTAGCTGAAACAGGGTCTTTTCCATTGGAAGCATCGGCTTTAATCCGGTTGATAAGCTATTTAAAGAAGGTTGAAAACATGGATAACCACCGTTGGCCCAAAACAGCTATGAAGGAGACGCTAGAACGTAGGAAGAAAACTTGGATGAAACAAAACCACAAGTGGATGAACAAGTGGGACATCAATTTGCATGAGTGTCCTAGCACCAATAGTGAAATAAAAAGCTATGTGACTGAAAAATTCAGAACTGCCATGTGGACAAACCAGATTGGGCGAAAAAAAGCATACTACATCAAAGAGTTTAACCCGACAAAGGATCATGGTGAAAAAACTTATTTAGGTGCAGATATTAAAGGGAAAGCGAGGTTGTTAGTGGCACAATTGAGGACGGGATCACATCACCTTAGGTGTGAGACCGGTAGGTGGAAGATACCCAAGGAAACTTGGGAAGAAAGAACTTGTATTTTCTGCAATAAAGGGGTTGTGGAAACAGAATGGCACTTCATCATGGAATGCATTGCTTACGAGGATATCCGCACTCAACATGAAAATAGTTTGAAAGTGGACAATATGCACCAGCTATTTGAGGAAGATAAGATTAATCAGACGGCTAGCCTTCTAGTCAAACTTAACAGCAGGAGATCTGACTTGGAAAAGAGTATGAAGACAAATTAGGCCTGTTTTGTCTCGGTCCCATAGACTGTTTGGTCTCGCGGACGTCATTAAAATCTTTCATTCATTCAATCGTTTAACACGGTGAATAGTGTGTACTTGTTAATGAATTAAATGTAAGAATTTTCACTATGAAACAAATATTTGTGTTTTCAAATCTTGACAATGGTTAATATGTAAATTTTTTAACAAAAATTATTTTAAAAATTAATCATTAGCAATCTAATTGACTGAGGAGATTTGAGTCATTTTTGGGGCCTTCACATGGTTTGAGAAAGACAAGTATTTTTTAAAAATAAAATATTGGTGATTTAAATGTATTATGTACTAGCAAATGCTTTTCAAATAATAAAATATTGGAGATTTAAAAGTTTTTTATACTGGTAGAGGATTATTTGATACATTTAATAATATGTTGAAGGACATGTAATAATAATGACATAGGTCAAGGTCTCCACCTATTGCAAAATGAAAGACAAAGTGATGAACAGGCGGTTTCCCTTTCTAACCTCTTTGGAGTCTTGCCACAAGAAGACGATAATAACCTTTCTAATTAATCATGAATTGCAAGATTTTATCATGGAATGTGTGAGGGCTTTCTCACCCTCAAAGGAAGTTTAAAATTAAAGACACCATTCTGAAATGGAGACTAGATGTTATATTCTTATAAGAAGTCAAATTAAGTAATGAATGCTCAGAGGTGACTCTTTTCAATCTTTAAAAAGAAGCAATGTTCCTTCATACTTCCCATAATGATGGTAATGGTGGAGTTGTGCTTGGACTATCTCCTTGGATTTCTAAGCATGTCATTGATAAAGGGGAAGACCCACCACATAGTTGTGTTTGGGTCCTTTCTTTTATCAATGGGCAGTCTAATGGTTTTTGTTCCATATATGCTCCCAATAATCCTACAAACAAATCTAGTATTTAGGAGTGGATGTTGAATTACCTTCCTAATGTTGATTGGGTGTTGGGAGGAGACTTTAATATGATCAAGCATCGCGAAGATTATAGTTGTTTTAACTATTTCAAACTTAGCCATGTGATGAATTTGAAAAATGCATTTATTGTCGAAACATTGTTGGGGTAGTTGACCCAATTATAATAACTCCTCCAATCATGCAAATAATTAGTTTACATGTTCCAATTACATATCAGGAAGTGATATAAAGATGAGTAGATTGGATCGATTATATGTTTCTCATAACCTTAATTTGGAGGTTTCTCCTTTGGGTTCAAGTGTGCAAGTTGATTACTCAACTACCTTATTTGACCATTTTCCTATCATTTTTTCTATTTCTTTTTACAATAAAGTTGCACCTTGTGCTGAACTCCCCTATAAACTTAATACCTCCCATTTAAAAGACATAGAATGTGTTTTTGCTTTGGTGGGAATTTGGAATTCTATTTTGAAACCTCAAGAGGGTGACTCATGGACTAAATGGTGGTGTGCAACTCTAGCTCAGTGCATTGATTTTCTACGGTCCTTTAGCAAAAGAATAGCTTGGAGACATAAATGTAGAGAAAATCTCTTTAACAAAAATTGGAACATGCTAAGAAATAATTAAATGTGGATCCTAATAATGAAATGATTCAAAACACTATTGTTGAACTGAAGCGCAACTACGAAAATTAGATCACTACAAGCCACAAGGGGCCACAATCAAAGCTAGACTTCATTGGATTAAGGAAGGGAATGAAGGATCCAAATTTTTCTTCAACTATCTTAACTGTAAACATAAGAAGGAGAAAATTGGGGCTATAATGGATGAAGGAAAATTACACACTGACCCTGCTCAAATTACTAATTTATTCCAAAACTTCTATGAGAAATTATTTAAAGAAGAGAATAATTGGCAATATTTTTAGCGGGTTTTGGAAGAACATGTGAAGAATTTTATTCCTAACATGATTGATTTAGGTTATAGCCAATTCTTGGATTGAATTTTCTCCATGGAAGAACTTGAACTCAAACGTGCTCTTTTCTTTATAAAAACAAATAAAAGTCCTAGCTTTGATGGTCTTCCAACTGAATTTTATCAAGTCATCTGGCATCATATATCAAAGATGACTTTTATATGCTCTAGTTTGAAGCCCTCTAAAAGGGCTCCTTAGTTCTTACAATCAACAAAGGCTCTAGTGACCAATTACTTTTCTAAACACTTCATTTAAAATTATTGCTAAGGCTCTAGTTATTAGAATTAGACCTATTGTGCAGGGTATAGTGGGAGTTAAGCTAACATGATTTATAAAAGGTAGATTTATACTTGATAATATCATACTGGCTTGGGAGACTATAGAATGGACCCAACAATTAGGCCAAAATGCTTTAGTGGTCAAGCTTTATTTTGATAAAGCATATGATAGAATTCATTGGAACTTCATTCTTAAAATGTTGCAGTGGTTGGGCTTTGGTCCAAGGATCCAAAATCATGTTCAAATGTTATTTAAAGATGAAAATGTTCACCTTGTAATTAATAATTCTATTTCAACCTCCTTTGAGCTACAACATTCTATAATACAAGGGTGTCCTCTTTCTCCTTTCTTATATGTTCTTATTGTTGATGATCTAGGATATCTTCTTCAAAAAGCTAATCAAATGAAGCTTATTAGAGGTATTCACATTCCTCATGATAAGTTGGTTATCAACTCTCACTTTGTTGATGATAGCATGTTGTTTCTATAAAAGTTTGAAGAGGAACTAAATAACACCTTGGACATCTTAAATCTATATTGTGATGTTTCTGGTTCCCAATTATCTCATAATAAAAATAACTTTTTGATGTCTCAAAATTATTCCATTCCTCATTGGATTCCTAAAGAGTGGAATCTTATTAAACATGGGTAGATAACAAGATATTTGGGTGCTCCTTGTGGTTTAGGGGTCTCCCTTTTAGAAATGTGGAGATGACTTTTAAATAGATTAAAAAATAGATTGTTTATTTGGTGTTGATCATGAAAGCTTGCACTTCTCTCGAATAGCCTTATGGGAAATCCAATGAATGGGGGACCTACTTGCATTTCACTGAATAACCTCCAGGATTTTTAAATAAGCCAGCTCTTCCTTGGTGTGTAGGGAAAGGGAGAAGGAAATGCTGAAATAAAACTTTAAATGAGGCGATGCGCCAAAAGCTTTTAAAACATTTCAAAACCCTAATAGGCTCCTATATCTGATAAAATGAACATAGAATGCCACTAACCCTTCATTGTTAGAAAGAGAACGAGCAACTAAGGCCTATGTAGGCACAAAGAAGTCATTCAAATCCTCCTGTGGGAAGCACCCATTAAGGTTCAAACAGAAACATGGAACCCAAACTTGAACAAAATGTTTTTTGGATCCTTATAGAGCTATTTCACTTGACAACGTAATATGAAAACTAACAAAACTTCAATAGGAAAAATGAAAGAGTGTCATAACATGATTCAATTCCCGAAAGTTTATGCTAGAAGATCATAAAAGCTAGCAATTGAAAATCAATTATCAAGACTTGTATGTGGAAATAAAGAGACACAAAGCATTCAATGTGCATGAAACAAAGAATAAATCATAAAACAAAGGTCGCATGTGCACAATTTGATACAAACTTTCTTCTTCTATTACTTGTGTAGTCACTTAAAAATGTCCTGAATGATACTAAACTCTTGAATATGATATATTAACATCATTTTGTCCTTAAACCCATCTACTTTTTGGTTGATTGATTAAATTAACCTAGTTAATTAATCAAATGCTTCATGTTAATCTATTAATCCAATTGACCTAATTGGGTTAAGTCACCCCCTCCCGCACTAACATTTTATCTTATTTAGTTAAATAATACAAATTATTTAATCTAATCCCTAAGTCATCTTATTTAATTAAATAACTTTAAACTATTTAATTAAATATCATATTGCATTCCCCTTTTCATTAAATCGATAAATTAATGAGCATCACTTTATTCTCCATCTTGCACATTCAAATTTAGTTTTACTTAACTAAATTGCTAATTTCCCGCATCCACTTGCATAGGGAATATTCCAGAGGAATATTCTCCTATTTGGCTCCAAAATTGGAATGATTTCCTTCAAACAAACTTTGTAACAAACTTTCAAAGTTGTTACAAAATGTGTTTGTTTGAATCATTATCAACCCTTGATATTTTCTTGATCCATGTGAACATTGATTCTCATCCATTGATGAGAATCTTTGATCCATATGCTTACCCTTCATTCAGTATTGACCATTGATTTAGTAAATCAATCTTAGCCCTTAATTTTTCATTTGCTTTCTTATAAATAGATCACTATTTGGAGAGAAATGGATCCCTCTTTTGATAGCAAACTTATGCTGTTAAAACTCACACTCATTTGCATCCATGCTTCATGTTTAATAGCATTTTAGATTAATTTTCATGTATAGTTAGCTTAAGCATCCATTAATGGCTTCCATGGTAACTTAGTTTACATCCATTTAGCATATTTTGGAATCTAGGGCTTACATCTTTGAATCTTGTACACATTTAGCATAGGTTTACATATACTTACATCAAGCATCTTAGCATTCATCATGTTAAACTAGCTTTTATCATGTTTTGTTCATCTCTCATCGGTTTCATCAGTTTTCTTCAATAAAACCGATTGAAACAAGCTCATACTATCCAAGGGATTGGGAAAGGGTTACCATTCCACATCAATGCAACACCACTCCCCCAATAGGATAAGATTCAAGATCATAGAATAGATGTTTGTCAAGCTTTCGTGTCTTTAGCATGTTAGTTTAATGGCTTCTTCATTTTGTTGATTTTGAATATCTCATTGGGATCATTGCTTAGGCGATTAAATAGGCTTTAAATTAGTTTGGATCTAGCATGTTTAGTTCATACAATGATTATGGTCACATTTTGGCACTAGAAGGAGGGTTGTACTAATCAAATCTAACAAATTTCTCTTTAGATTCTCGTTTTCTTGAGTTTGTAGATTCAGCGATGCAATTGATGGAAATTTAGCAACGCATCTGAGGCGCATCGTTATACAGCAACACACTTCAGTTTAATCTCAATGGCACATAATTAATTCAACAATACCTGATTTAATTTCATCATCACATATTTTAAATAGTGATGCTGAAGTGATTTTTATTCACATCATGAAGTTCATTATAGTGACACATTTGATATAGCGACGCAATTGATGTCACTATTTTGCTATTGTCAATAATTTTGCACCCTGCTGAATGCAATATTCAGCAAACTACTGAAACATGGAAACCTTCTTTAGATGTGGGTGATATGAATGAAGAAGGAATCTCCAGAGTGAGTTGGTTCTCCGAATGATGAATTCTATTCTAAAATAACTCTGAGGAATGGGGTAAAAGATGACTTGAAAATAAAGCCTATGACTAACAGATGATTCACCAAACTTATGAAAACCCAGACTTAACCACTCATAACAGCTTCTCTATTACAGTAATTCTCACAATCTCATTAGCACATATCTCATCAGTGATTTGCATGAAGATCTGAAAACAAATACAACATACAACCTGAAACATGTAATTCTGAAACACAACCTTGTAATAGCAAGACATAAAAGGATTCTGATTTGAAAACACAATTACATCAGATTGCCATTACAAAAATTGAGACAAAAGATAAGAAGGAGAAATTTGTTGTTCTATTAAAACTGAAAGAGTCTTTGCCTAAATCTGAAACTAAGTACCAAAAAGGTTTACAAGCTCAAGAGTGTATGAGCAAGAAACTCCGATCTACTACTAAAAATTGACAGCCGAAAAGACTAAGTCTATCAAAACATAGCTCTCAAGAAACCCTAATCCGAGCTCAGAAAAAGCTCAAGGAAAAAAGGCTTCAAACTGTCTCAAAAAACTGCCTAAAAGCAGAAAAAAAGCATACTGCTTTTATGATCACACTGTCAAGCCTCTAAAAATAGGCTAATCTTGCTTTAAAAGCTCAAAAACAACCTTATCTCTCCAAGATAGGTCTAAAATCTGACCAAGAGTAAAAGTCAATAGAAATCTGCAAAAAATAGCAAGAAATCACAAAGCAATTTATAAAATATCGCTTTTATGATTATGCTTTACAAGATGCAGATTTGCACAATTTATCTATTTTTGCAATTAAAGATTGAAAATATTTTGCAAAAAGGAAAAGCTCCTTATTACTCCATTACAATATTTCAATTTTCTCAAAAATCATAAAAATATTACATATAATCTTCCTCTTCATATCTTCAATCTTTATTCATAAGGCATCAAAACCTAATCTTAGGTCATAAACAAAGAACCCTAAGTCATAAGGCATCAAAACCCAATCTTAGGTCATAAAGCAACCACTATTCACCCTTAATTGATAATCTATATCCAAATATTCAATATTCAAGCCCTTCAAAATACTAAGGAAAGAAAATTCTAAAAGACTTAACCTTCGACCTAACAAAGAAGATTCGGCCCCACTCACATAAGCCTTAAACTCATATTTTAATAAAGTCATAAGGCATAGGTTATAATTTTGACCTCCATTTGACATTCACCACGTGCTTTGATTGAACATTTTGGATGATGATAGGGTCAAATTAGGGCTTGAGGAAATAGGGTCAAACCCTAATTATCATTTCATTTCACACCCGTGAGTTTGAAGGAAGAGCTCTGACTGGAAGAATATGCCGCCATGATTGTGTCTAATTCGAGCTCGTGTGCTTCAATAATCTTTCCCCTGCTCTCCAGTCGACTGAAAACTTCAATGGGGAAGTCTATTTCGCTTTGTATGGAAGCTCTTACTTCATTATCGAATATCAAAAAGGCCCTACGGCCGCGGCCTGTATGAGTTTATCTCTGACTTCCTCTTACACTTCTGTGTGACTTCAGCCTGCTTGGTCATTCTTCTATGAGCTCAGGTTCCATTTGAAGCTCCGTGAGGATTCGCGGCTGTGCTTTTGTTTCTACTATCAAGGTAAACTTCCTGCCATAGCTCATGGCTCCTCATCCTTGTTCATTATGGCCTTATGGCCACGACTTTACACACTCTAATATCACTTCTATGTATCTTCAATGCTTACATTTATCATGAAAGCTTGACTGTCATCTTGAGAGCTCGAACTCCTACTTTCTGTTTTTTGCACTTACGCAGAACTTTTAGCTAAAACATTGTATTCCTATGAACTGCACTTAGTGATTTGTTCCTATGCATAACTGACACCTCATAAACTCTTTCTAGAAATAAACTGCTTGCTCTTTCTTTAATATTTTGGAATGATCACTTGTTATTACAATTCATAATGTTGTATCTACTTATTAATCAACTGGAACTGGTGATTCATTCAACACTCGAATGCATTTATGTAGAACTTTTGTATGCCTAAGCAACATGGTACTCTTCATGCATTTTTATGTTCCACTTATCAAACTAATTTCAGAACTGATCTCTTTCATGATGAGAATCAGAACAAACCGTTAAGGCATAATGTATGCCTGTTCACTATCCTTGATTGTAAAGAGAAAGAACTGATGAACTGAAACTTGCCTGATATATATGATTATGATCAGCATAGAACATGAACTTATTTAGCAATATATGATGTAATTGCACTCAGTTGAATTTATTTAGTGAACTAAACTCATTGTTCACCTGTAGCCTTCATAAAACAAACCTAATTGTTATGAATGCACAGTTGGTTTAGTTGCTAGATGGATAAATATGTTTTTACTCTTTCAGTTGTTTTTCATTTCATTTGATGAATATGATAATGTATCTTTAAATCGGCCCATTAATGAATAGGGCAGCATGCTGAGCTCTACCCTTGTGGGAGCCCGTTTTCCTCCACATGCTTGGTCTTCAAATAATGTTCAGCTTCATGACTTTACCTATACTTCTTTCATACTGCACTTGATTGATTGATTGTTTAAATGGATGGTTAATAGTATGTTGTACTATTGTGGGTGCTCCATATAAGTTACATCATAATCGGAGCCACTGACACCCCTCTTTTCCTCTTACAGGTCGACGGAGCTCAAGAAGGCAAGGTGCACCATTCGGCATCAAACGTCGATAATCAGGCAATGATGATTATGCCGTCACATATGTGTTTTACTTTCTGCATCTCTTGTAGTGCAATGTGCTATTAGCAATGTGTTGTAACAGTTACATCCACAGCTTGTGTGGATCTTTGATTTCAATTCTGCTTTTCAATTGAAAAGGAAAATGCATTTTCATGCAATGTTGTAATATCATTCTGATTGTGAAATCAAGTGAAGCCTTGTAAAAATATGATTTCTTTACGAAATAAAAGAAAGCATTTGAAATGCTATTTGCTCATGTTATCAATTCTATACTTCTTTTAATTCTGCAACATCTGAATGGCACTCTGAAAACTCAATTCCTTCTTTTAAATGTATAACTATTTCTCAATGAATAATAATAAAACTGCGAAACAACATTGAACTTAAGTGCAATTCCACCTTTATGATGTGATAACATTCAGCCAGGTCCTCCAATTGAGCTGAGGCAAAAAATTGGTAAAATTTTGGCGATTTTCGCTATATGCTTGCCTACTAAGCATAGATTAGTGGCCTTTAAACAATTCATTGGGCACGGAGTCAATTCTGCCCCTTCTCTGAAACTCAGAAACTTGAACAGCAACACTCCAAACATCAACAAGAAAACAAAACTGAACTGAAAGCAATCTAACAGGCCCTAATGGCCAAAAGGACAATGCGCAACAGCACTTAGAGAAAGCAAAACAACTGAAATTAAATGTGCAAAATGCACTTATTTGCAACCTACTCTACCTACTTTAACCAGCTAGAGTAGTTGGTCAAACAAAACCATTCACAGGCTGGGTGAAATAACACCCCTTTTTAATGAGCGACTAACACACTACATGATTATGTATCGCTGAAAAAACATGAAACACAAGTAGATGTTCAACAGACTATTGCAGCGTTTCATAAAAAATGCAAAGAAACCTACATGCACCTTGAAAATGATCATGCATATCACTGCCATGAACCGGGCAAGTGAGATGAACTTGATCGCCTTCAGTTGCAATTCCAAAAACTGTCTCTTGTTTGATTATATCCTCATACTTGGGTGCAAGTATGACCTTCAGTACTTCAATGGCCTCTGAATTCGCTAAGTATCTGATGGGGCAACCTCTTGAAATGACAAAGATTGAATTTTTATTATTGACCTTCTGATGAATGTTTTGAAGAGTAGTATCTAATATTTGCTCTTGTTCAACCTGAACAATGCTTGTATGTAGCTCAACCTCCTGAAAACTTGAATCAAAATTTTCATTTTCAACAAAGGAAGGAAAATGTCCAAACAATGAGACGGCCTCTTCCAACACGCTTTCTATCAATGTAACCACCTCTAGCTCTTCCTTACACCAAAAAGGAAGCTGCTCATAATTTTCATTGCTACTCAAAGAAAAACACTCCAAATCAGCCTTGTCTACCTCAACCTCATGTTGCTGACCCATGACGAGATCTATGCTTTCCTCATCATGCTCAACAAAACATGGAAGATCATCAAACGAAGCTATGCAATCATGAATCACCTCACCCTTTTTAGCCTCTTTAGGCTGTTGTCCTGATTCTTGAACCTGCAACTCGACAACTAATTGCTTCTGACTTTCACGCTCTTCATCATCACTGCACCAGCTACATACTTCAAAGTAATTGTCGACATCTCACTGTTGTACCTGGTCATTGCTCCCTAAAATTTGCTCTTGGCCTTGATTTGTAGCTACTGCAGATGTGAGCATGCTTTCCTCAACTTGGTTCACAAAAGAAGGCAGCTCATTTGTGAGAACATTCAAAGATTCCTCAGGAGAAGGCTTCCCCTGTTCAATCTGCTGTTGCAAATGATAAACTACCAAAGCCGAACACAACGGGTTTACCTTTCTAAGCTCCTCGATGAAGAGTAAAGTATCTTGATCAGAGGGTTCACCCATGGATTCTTCAGGTGAAGAAACCTAGGGAAATTCTTGGATTTCCTGTGATGAAGACTACTGGTCAAGGGGCTGATTCGCAGTTGTACTAGGCAGGCTATAATCATTTCCCTCAACTTGTAAAGAACAAAAGCTTTGGAAATGTGGGATTTTTGGTTTAAGAGGTGGGTCCAGGGAGTTTAAAAATCTATCCTGCCTTAAACTTGGTATGTCGACTTTAGATATGCTAGGAAGCTCACCCTGTGTAAATCTTGGAAAAGCTTGGGCTTCATGCCTTTGAAACTGGGCAAGCAGAAGCTTTGTTTGTGCAACTGCTTCCCTCTCCAAATCTTCCTCAAACTGTGTTCTTTGGATTTCTAATTCCTACTCATAAAGATAGGCTTCATATGCTAGCTCCTCCTGGTGTTGACTATATTCATATTGCTTTTTGATCTCCTTGAGTTGACTCATGTAATCAAGCAACGTGCTTTTTATACTTGCCATCTCCTCCTGCTGATCTATTTGACTCATTTGCCTTTCATAGTTCAGCCTTATTTCTCTGAAACTCAAGTCTTCGATCTCTTGGGACTGATTTTTAACATAGGAGGGCTAAGATAAATAATGAGCAGGGGTGGGTGGGTGGCAACTATACTATACATGTTGGTTTTGAAAAGCAGGGGATTGAAACTAGCAGCATGATTATGCTGGTATGGTTGATATGAATATGAATACGCATGGCTTTCATGATATGGCAGATGGTATAATGTATCATCATGAAGTCTCGACATGCTTGTTTTTGGCATGCCCGGTGGGACTTTGAAATCTACTTTAAGAGAATATTTAATATTTTAGCTCATTGTTTGGTGTATGCAGTAGGTTATTCATCCTTTTGGAGGCCGTTTTTCAATATACCTGGCGACTCCGTTCTCTAATTTTCAAGCAGATCCAGTGTGAACAATGCAAAAAAGAACACATACTGAAGGGTCAGGTGTTGTCTTCAAAATTATCAGCCTTTGGAGGCATAGTCATCAAACACCATGGCGACTCCGAGAAGCCTTTTCTGGTCTCAAAATGATCAAGTGTTGGTATTCTTTTAAAGATTCCACTGTGATTTAAGCTCTCAAGCATGACAAGTTCTGTCTCAAGGGAAGTAGCATGAGTTCAATGTTCGAGTAATGCAAAATGCGGATTCAAGAAGGAATTTGAATGTTTTAAAGAGGCTCAGATTTTTATACAGAGAGCAGTTTTTCAATACTACAAACGAGCTTCAAGAATGGAGAGTATTAGTGTTCATTCAAATGTCTAAGAGAAAGTCCTATTAAAGATCAAAATTTATACAACATTTCTACAAAAGGTTGAGAAGTGAAATATCATGTGAATTAGATTTTTGGTATTTCTAATTTACTCATATGGATGTGTTTTTCAGAACAACAAATTAAGTATTTTGTCATAATGAGAGTTCCCAGTCAATACTTAGTTTCCTTCTCACTGTCAAGCATTTGTATGGAGGAAATTAACAGGCACAGAAACACCAATATCAAGCAAAGCATCGCTGGTCATTTGAGTCAAAACCCTAAGAGTAAATGCAAGTGAATATACAATTTTGTCACCATTCACAAAATTATCCATGTTCAGAATACATGCATTTTTCTTTAAAAATTTCCAATGCCCATGTCATTATTTTGTTTCAGAAGTTCAAAATAAGCCATTGGTTGTTTTGGGTCGAGCCCATATGGACAGGATCATACAAATAAATTTACAGTTTCGAATCTATGATACCCACATGTGAGTTTGTTTTCAAAGTGCAAGAAATACAACAATGGAGAGAACCCATATGGGTTTTGTATAAAGACAGCAAGAATATATAACAAATGCAAATTTCTTTAGTTGGGTCGAGCATTGGAAGGAAGAAGATACAGTTTTATTCAGATTCCCATAATACCCATATGCTGATTTCATTCTCAAATATACATAAAGATGATTTTTCTGTTCTGGGTCGAACCCAAAATCTATAAAACAAAGCTTTCTATGGATCACATCTGGTGCGGCCTGAACAAGGCTAGAGATTCATTGGTAAGGAGAGGTCCTTTTAGTTATTGAAGAATGAAGTATATAGTTGAGTGTTGGCTTACCAATATGTGGTGTGGAGAATGCATACAGCCGCGGCCAAGGGCTCCATAAAGTGTCCATGAAGCAGGAGTTTGAGCTCTCAAGATGACAGTTGAGCTTTCATGATAAATGTAAGCATTGAAGATACATAGAAGTGATATTAGAGTGTGTAAAGCCACAGCCATAAGGCCATAATGAACAAGGATGAGGAGCCATGAGCTATGGCAGGAAGTTTACCTTGATAGTAGAAACAAAAGCATAGCCACGAATCCTCATGGAGCTTCAAATGGAACCTGAGCTCGTAGAAGAATGACCAAGTAGGCCGAAGTCACACAGAAGTGTAAGAGGAAGTCAGAGATAAACTCATATAGGCCGCGGCCTTAGGGCCTTTTTGATATTCGATAATGAAGTAAGAGCTTCCATACAAAGCGAAATAGACTTCCCCACTGGAGTTTTCGGTCGACTGGAGAGCAAGGGAAAGATTAGTGAAGCACACGAGCTCGAATTCGACACAATCATGGCGGCATATTCTTCCAGTCAGAGCTCTTCCTTCAAACTCACAGGTGTGAAATGGTTGAAAAATGAGGTGTTTTCTTAGCTTAATACTCTGTTAAAACTTTAATATTGCCGATCTAAGTCTTTTCTTTGTTACATATATTATTTGTGGGTGATTATCTTGATTAATCCATTTTACTATTGTAGAATGTAGAGAGAAGTTGATAGAAGAACTAGACATGATATTAGAAAGATCACACAAGATATACCATGGAGAAACCCTTTCAGGAAAAAACTCCACCAAGAATTATTCTATTATTCAATCTCTGAATTACAATAGCTCCGATTCTTGCTTGAGAATGCTTCTTCTGTCTTCACCAATCTTCTTCACAACCTGCAATAAAAAACTCTCCCAACTCTATTCAACTTGCTTGCGATATATAGGATTTAATCAACTTTGTAAACTCAACATGAGTTACAATTACAATACACAAGCCCTATCCCTAAAAGGTACGCCATATCTCATGAAAATATAGTTATCTTGTGAATAACAATGCTAAAACATGTGCTTCATTCATTTGGGCGTCCCAAATTGAAGCTACAACTCATCCTTCACTTTGGTGATAATTCCAAAGCTCTTCCTCAAAGTTGGTGCCCATCAAAGGTCCTACTTAACTGAGTCTTCAAAAATATATTATCATGCATTAGAGGTAAATCCAATAAAGCATCTTGGGCGCCCAAGTTGGCTCCAAGTGCTTTATAGTTAATTGAAACATTTACTCAACACCATTCATGCAAGAATGGTCATCCCTTGTTAACTGGAGGTAATCCTTGTTATTTGTCATAAAAGTCAAGTTATTAGCCATGCATTCCAAGTTAACTGAAGCTAACTACATGCAACTCAAAATAACCAACATGCATGCAACTGAAGATAACTTAACCATAACTTAACTTAACTTAACTTAACTAAACTGATTCTGAACTAAACTGAACTGAACTAAACTAAACTAAACTAAACTTAACTGAACTAAACTAAACTTAACTGAACTTCAAGCATGCAAACATCAAATCCTAACTCCTAGGATCTTTTCATGCATTCAGAAGTGTTAACTGTTACTCCGTATAGTTAACTGAACACAAGGTGAGTTTCACCTTACCATGTGTGCACCCACATGCTCCTATTATTTAGGAATAACTGTAAATATCAATTTCATGATTTATTTCATCCAAATAATTAATCTCATCCTAATCTTAGTGTTGTGGAACACATTCCAAGAATCTAGGAGATACATGAAATAATTAATGTTTAGGATTTGCAATTAAATGGCATCCTATTTCCAACAGAAATGAAATGATAATTAGGGTTTGACCCTATTTCCTCAAGCCCTAATTTGACCCTATCATCATCCAGAATGTTCAATCAAAGCACATGGTGAATGTCAAATGGAGGTCAAAATTATAACCTATGCCTTATGACTTTATTAAAATCTGAGTTTAAGGCTTATGTGAGTGGGGACGAATCTTATTTGTTAGGTCGAAGGTTAAGTCTTTTAGACTTTTCTTTCCTTAGTATTTTGAAGGGCTTGAATATTGAATATTTGGATATAGATTATCTATTAAGGGTGAATAGTGGTTGCTTTATGACCTAAGATTAGGTTTTGATGCCTTATGACTTAGGGTTCTTTGTTTATTTTTAGTTGATTTTAGAGAAATCAATAAAGATTGAAGATATGAAGAGGAAGATTATATGTAATATTTTTATGATTTTTGAGAAAATTGAAATATTGTAATGGAGTAATAAGGAGCTTTTCCTTTTTGCAAAAGATTTTCAATCATTAATTGCAAAAATAGATAAATTGTGCAAATCTGCATCTTGTAAAGCAGAATCATAAAAGCGATATTCTATAAATTGCTTTGTGATTTCTTGCTATTTTTTGCAGATTTCTATTGACTTTTACTCTTGGTCAGATTTTAGACCTATCTTGGAGAAATAAGGTTGTTTTTGAGCTTTTAAAGCAAGGTTAGCCTATTTTTAGAGGCTTGACAGTGTGATCATAAAAGCAGTATGCTTTTTTCTGCTTTTAGGTAGTTTTTCGAGACAGTTTGAAGCCTTTCTTCCTTGAGCTTTTTCTGAGCTCGGATTAGGGTTTCTTGAGAGCTATTTTTTGATAGACTTAGTCTTTTCAGCTGTCAATTCTCCGTAGTAGATCGGAGTTTCTTGCTCATACACTCTTGAGCTTGTAAACCTTTTTGGTACTCAGTTTTAGATTCAGGCAAAGACTCTTTCAGTTTTAATAGAACAATAGATTTCTCCTTCTTATCTTTTGTCTCAGTTTTTGTAATGGCAATCTGATGTAATTGTGTTTTCAAATCAGAATCCTTTTATGTCTTGCTATTACAAGGTCGTGTTTCAGAATTACATGTTTCAGGTTGTATGCTGTATTTGTTTTCAAATCTTCATGCAAATCACTAATGAGATATGTGCTAATGAGATTGTGAGAATTACTGTAATAGAGAAGCTGTTATGAGTGGTTAAGTCTGGGTTTTCATAAGCTTGGTGAATCATCTGTTAGTCATAGGCTTTATTTTCAAGTCATCTTTTACCCCTTTCCTTAGAGTTATTTTAGAATAGAATTCATCATTCGGAGAACCAACTCACTCTGGAGATTCCTTCTTTGTTCAGATCACCCACATCTGAAGAAGGTTTCCATGTTTCAGTAGTTTGCTGAATATTGCATTCAGCAGGGTGCAAAATTATTGACAACAGTAATAATGGAAGCAATTTTAGAAACAACAAAAGATGCAATAATAGAAGTCATATTAGAAGCAACAAAAGGTGCAAAAATGGAAGCAAAGCTAGATGCAACAAGTGTTGTTATATCGGAAGCAAAATTGGAAGCAAAACTAAAAGTTAAATCGGAAGCAAAACTAGAAGCAAAATTGGAAGCAAAACCCGAAGCAAATCTGGAAGCAAAACTGGAAGCAAAACTGGAGGCAAACCTAGAAGCAAAACCAGAAGAAAAATTGGAAGCAAATGTGGAAGCAATATAAGAAGCAAAACCAAAAGCAAAATCAGAAGCCAAACTGGAAGCAACAAAAGTTGGGGCTAAACCCAACGCTAAATCCAGTGCTAAATCTGTCGCTAAATTTGGCGTCGAAGTGAACATACCATTTTGTGCCAGCAGAAGTTCCCAATTCATGAACTCAAATACACTAAAATCCGGTGCTATTTTAGGTGCTAATTGACTATTTTGTTGTAGTGTTTTCAAGGTTAAAATGAATGTGTGTTTGCTTTTCTTATGTGCATTTGTTGTGTGTATCCACTCCCCTTGTGCTTTGTGCAATCTTGGGTGAAGATAAACACACAAGTATACTTTCTTTGTATTTGAAGCACGTATCCTCTCCCCTTGTGCCTTTTGGCAATCTTGGGTGACAAAAAGCATTTTAGGCTTCACACTTTGTGTTACCTTTAGAGGGCCTATCTCCCAACTTGTGAGAGGGAATGACCCAAGCAATACTTTCATTTCGGTCCACTATATAAATAATTGGTGTGATGAAAGTCATTAACCAGCTGGTGTGGATGCTCTATATCAACAAATGTCTCCCTTAGTATCCGTGAGATATGTAAAAACCCTTATATTTTTCTAAGGGTTCAAAGGCCTCTTAATTGAGTGAATCGTTGCATGTATAGAGACCAGTTCATCCTAAATATGGTAATTAAAAGCCCTTGTTTGTAGTGGCTAACTTGTCCATCCAATGAGTTCTTTGAAGTGGTGCATTATAACTTGGATTCCAAGAAGTTACTTGCCATGTCCAATATTGGTTAAAGTGTAAAGGTTAAGACTTCATTCTTAACATACCTCTACACTCTTTCCTCAATTGCATGTAAAATCGTCTCTTCTATTACGAAGAGCATGAGGAAATCCCATCAAAAGAACGTATCACTTGAGCTATGATTGTAAATGCTTATGAGTCAGTTAAATACTTTGCTTGGTTCTAAAACGTTTCAAACACATCAACAAGTTTCTCAAAATTTCAAACCCTTTGGTTTAAATCAAGGATACCCTTTGAAAATTCTTGATATTGATGCTTGTCCTAAGGATTTTATCCTTAGAGACTTCTAAATATTTTGGCTTATATCCAAATTCATACTTTCCAAAGTTAACATAGGCAACTATGGCCCTAACTTCATGATTCTCACATAATGGACTTTCTGAAATGAATGATGTTTTTGACATATACATTTAGTTTGAAACTTAAGCAAGACAAGTGGATGTGGTAAAAACAATTCATTAATCAAGATTAAATCACAATTGAATCCCACACATGTGCTTGTCTTCATAATCTCCCGCAAGACCAAAGTCCTTAAACGAAGATCCACATTCCACCTCTTTAAAAATAAGCATCATAGTTCAAAGTCTATCAAGAGGAGCATCTCAAAGACTTAATGCAATGGGGACATCTTGATAAGAAATTTTTATGCTTGCCTTTTGATGAATGAATTGTACTTGCATATCTTATTAGAGCCTATCATTTAAAAGCATTAATATTTTGGGTGTGAGTTACTCATAAGGTAAAACATTTTTCTCACTACCTTGGTCTTGCAACACAAAGGTTCACTATAGGTTAACATTATTGGGTCCAAACATTTCATCCACCCTTTATCATATTTCACATTTCATTTCATCAAACTTTATAAACTTTTGGACACATCGACACTCTTTAGACTTACACAATCATCAAAACCAATCCCATAAGTTAGCTATGTTGTTTGTGAAATGGATACTTTTCTAGGAACTTAGTTAAGTTAGTTATCACATTTTGTGGGAAAACTTATCTTAAAAGTCACAAGTCTACCTTAAAGATTTACAAGTTCATCAACACCTTTCATCAAAACATCAAAATCTCTTTGTCTAAACATGTTGTCCAAAGATTTTAGAAGGTTCATCCCCCATATCATTCACCCTTTTCATCATCCACTTCCACCATTGGTCCAAAAAGACTTAGAGTGTCCCTTTTTCCAAAATTTGATTCAACTAGAGAGTTTAAACATTATAAATCTCAACATAACTCTTCCATAGGTGACCCACAATTTATGGTTACAACCATATCACAATACAAGAGAATCATGGAAAAAGCCAAAGTCACATCCACCACTAGTGATACCAATCCACAAGAATTTGATCCAAGGAGTCATTCTACCCCCTCACACCAACCCCAAAATCTAGTGGGATCATATGAGGTAGAAGACATCACAAACAACCCATTTGAGCTTACTAAAGAAGAAATCCTTGAGCATAAGCAAGGACGCCAAGCCTTAGAGAAAGTGGATTCAATTCCCCCATCTTTTTCCGCACAAAAATTAACACAAGGCTTGACCCAATCCATGATTCCACCAACTTCATCCCTAGGGCCAAGTCAAATACAAACTCTTAGTCTTCCAACCAGTCTTGCTAAAGACTTTGGTCACACTCTTCCTTTGGCAAGCAACACACTTGTGGGTACTCTAAACACCAATCCTCCCCAAAACACCACTTGGACACCTACATTTGGTGCTCCTACTATTCCTGAGCACCCTCTACATCCACATAAATCACTTACACTCCATAACTCCACAACAACCTTGACGTTTTGAGCACAACCATATTTGTCCATCCCCACAAGTACGATAAGTGTACCCAACGTTACACAAGGAAATGTGAACCAAGCATCTCAAATATACCAACAAGGGCATGCCAACGCCCTTACGCAAAATCAACCCTTAATGCAACAAGGGATATCTTCATCCAACCACCCCATTAGTTCATCCAACCCATTGGTTGCACAAAACACATCCATCCCATCCATCACCAACCCAAATCAAAACAATATTGTGGTCACAAAACCCATCAACCAAGGTAATACCTTGGTCCCACCTCAAATACAATAAGGGAATCCCCTACACATCAGTCAAGGGAACCCTTTCAATCAATTGATTCAAGGTCCTAATGTGCCATTACAATCGCATTACCAAATGGTGCCATCATCATCATTACCATTGGTCCCCCATGTCATGCAAAATCAAATGGGATCTCAAACTTACATTCCTCCATCCCACTCATCATGAACCCACAACCCACTCAAACCATAAACACCCAAAACCCATCACAGAGGTCCCAACAAAATAATCCTACATTGCAAGCACATGCTCTAGCTTTGCAGCAAGCACAATAGGCTTATCAACGATCCTTACAACAATTGCAAGCCCAATAAGCAGCCTTAGCCACACAACAACAATAGCAATCCCGACAAGCAGCCTTAGTTGCACAACAACAATAGCAAGCCCAACAAGTAGCCTTAGTTGCTCAACAACAATAGAAAGCCCAACAAGTAGCCTTAGCCACACAACAAAAACAACAAGCCCAACAAGTAGCCTTAGCCGCACAACAATAACAACAAGCGCAACAAGCAACCCTAGTGGCCCAACAACAACAAGAAGCTCAACAAAAACAAAAACAATCCCAACAACAAGCATTGCTAGCCCAATAGTATGCCCAACAACAACAAATGTTTGCACAACAATATCAATAACAACAACAAGGTTTATACTATAATCCTCAACAAAAAATCATTAATCCAAAAATGTTAGGAGAATATATTGGATGTTGTGGCTGTATTTTTGATATTTGGTTTTCATTGATATCAACACTATTAGCATTAATGTCTTAGAGGTTGTATATGTTGAGGATATTGAGAAAATTGTAATGAAATAAGTTGCAGGTTGTTAGTTGTGAGTGAAGTTTAGTCTGTCAGTGAGTTCAGTACGTTGATGATCAGAGGTTGTGGATTAAAGGGTTTCTTGTTGAGTATATCTAGTTTATCCACGTTGAGTTTCAGAGATCCGCGTGAAGATTTGATCAAGTTATGAAGATTTGTATTTTGACAGTTTTTTTGTTGCTTCAGTTGGTGTTCTTGAATGAAGATTATGTGATTCTAGTTAGTTTAGTTGTTGTGGATGCTTCTCTGGTGATTCATGATGTTTTTGGATGTTTCTATATCATACTTTATCTATGTTGTACATTTGCATTGATCGTTGTGCTCACGATTCAATATTTTCTCTTACGTGTTCATTTTTTCATGTTCTTGGCCGACAGGGTGTTGTAGCATGTTGTGGATCTTCGAGGAGTAATTTTTGAAGGTTCATGTTTGATAATTTTATTTTGGGTCTTCACTATGTTGTGGCCGACCTTGGTTGATTCGCATTAATAATTATTATTGATTTAGGCCGACAATTTATATTCATTTTATTATTTTGCTGAAGTTGACATGTAGCGATGTAATTTCTTGTTGCATATAATATAAGAGCGATTGTTTTATCATTTAAAGGCATGAGTATGCAAAGTGTGCGTGTCCTGTATGCGAATAATGTTTAGATCTTTTGAAGGCAGAAGCAAAGTGCGAAGAAGAGTGAGCAGAGTGTGAAGAAGTGTTTATGTGCTTAATTGGAACTGTAATCAGGCATTAGAAGATGTTATTTTTCTTAGTTCAAATCCTATGGATGTAATCCAAATCATTTGTAAGACAGTGTGTCTTCCTTTTGTAATTGAGCAATGAGCTCTAGGCAATGTGCCTAAATGCATGTGCATTCCCCATTTCATTCTTTATACTTTTAACATGGTATAATCTTGTGTACTGACCTCCACCGTGGTTTTTCCCCAAACAAGGTTTCCACGTAATTTTTTTTGGGTGTTGTGTGTGTTTTTGATGTGTCGTTGATTTATGCCTTCATGGTTATTAAGCAGATCTGAGAATAAGCATAATAAGTTGAATAAGTTTGAAATTATGTGACAATTGATTCACCCCCTCTTAGTTGTCTACCTTGTGTTGCCAATAGCGTATACATCTATACCACCATCACCTTCACAGTATCAAACTCCACCCTATACACCATACAACACCTCATCATACCAAAATCTCGCTTACAATTCATCCACCATCCCACAATACACACCTTATGTTCCTCCACCAAACCAGCAAGACGTTATGGCATAACAACTCAAGCCGCTAGCACAAAAAATATAGGACATACAAATGGGAAAAACAAAGAAACCCCATACACAACAAAACTTATGTCCATATCCATTCGATGGGAACATTGCAATGGTACCTTTCCCTCCTAGTTGTGGGGTCCCTAAATTCGATAAATACAAAGGGAGGGGAAACCTTGTGGGTCACATCAAAGAATTCAACGTCATGTGTATAGAGGTTGCCTACAATGATTCCTACTTAATGGGCCTCTTTCCACGGAGTTTGATAGTCCCTGCCATTGATTGGTTCTCACAATTGCCTCCAGGCATCAAAATGTTCCAAGAAATCATTGATAAATTCATAGACCATTTCTCCTTTACTCTTGACATGGATGTTATCTTAGAGGAGTTATACACACTCAAGCAAAACAAAGGGGAATCCTTTGCTAATTTCTTGCAAATATGGAGACAAAGAGCCAGTAAGAGCAAGTGGCCCATTCCCGATGAACAACAAGTAGGGATTATCATCACAAATGTTGATCCAAATCTATCCTTCCACTTAAAGATGCAATGCATCACCACTTATGATGAGCTTGTCCCTAGGGCCCTCAACATTGAGAGAGCCCTAATCTCATAAGGAAATACCCAAGCATACGAATACAATGACCCATCAAC
Source organism: Sequoia sempervirens (assembly GCA_007258455.2). Classification (NCBI taxonomy): domain Eukaryota; kingdom Viridiplantae; phylum Streptophyta; class Pinopsida; order Cupressales; family Cupressaceae; genus Sequoia; species Sequoia sempervirens. Next base: position 27,999 of record VDFB02276009.1, on the reverse strand, counting down.
TAGTTCAAATAACAAGCATCGTGTCTGGGCTAAGAATGAGAATGTAACGAATGATGGCATGGTGGATGCTAAAGTGTTCATAAGTGCTCCTAGGCCAAACACCAACCAAACAAACATCACACAAACTATACAACCAACCCCACCATCATCATAGAATAATCAGGTCAATAACACCAAAACTCAACAAAGATGAACCCCCAATAAGAATAACTACCCAAAATGCAAATACACACTATTGGGGGAACCTATTGAAACTATCATGAAGAAATTGGTAGAGTCAAACATGATAACGCTTCCCAATTTCCAAAACTACCAAGAACCATAGGATAAACCACCCTGGTACAATGAAAAGGATCTTTGTGACTTTCATAAAATCAAAGGACACAAAACATCGAATTGCATGAGACTGAAGAACGTCATCCAAGATCTTATCGAGAATGGAGACATATATGTTGATGTACCACCCAGTAACCAAGACCTCAAGATATACAAGAACCCTATACCAGATCACAACAAAGGGAACAACAATGGAAAAGGGAAGAATTACACTAACGTGCAACATGTCTATTCCAATGTGGTTGCCTCTTGTGACAATGTTGTAACAAAAATTATCATCAAAGGACCTAGTGTAGAGTGTGGAGTCACCACACGACAAGGCAAGGTCACCATTTAAGGAGATTCATCTCAACCTAGGGCATAACCTACATTACCAACGTCTAACCCTAGTAACTACAGTCTCCTAGATTAGCTAAAGAAGACCCCCGCACAAATCTCTATCTTGGAACTATTGAGGCTATCCCTCGCACATAGGGAGATATTCGAAAAGGATTTATCTGCATCCTCTGTCCTTGAGATTATTGATACAGAGCAATTTTGAGCTATGGTAGGGCATATCACTGCCCCTCATCTTCTCACCTTCTCAGAACAAGACTTACCGATGTAGCCATTTCACAATCATGCCTTACATCTTGAGGTCATTGTTCATAAGAACAAGGTTAAAAGAGTCTTAGTAGATGGAGGTGTTGGTCTTAAAATTTGCACCCTTCAGTTGGTCAAGAACTTGGGCTATTCAAAAGATGCTATTAAGAAAACAAAGAGCACAACCATAAGGGCATATGACAATCAAGAAAGAGTGTCGCAAGGCATCATCATACTACCTATCCAAGTAGGGCCCGTCATTGCTGAGACTACATGCCAAGTGCTAGATCTTGATCTTCCCTACAACATCCTACTTGGTCGGCCATGGATTCATGCCATGCAAGTTGTAGCTTCCACATACCACCAGTGTGTTAAGTTTCCTTTTGAGAACACATAAGTTACTATCCATGGAGATCCTAAGCCTTTCTACTATTGCAAGAACCTTGAGGCCAAGTTCTACAAGATCCCTCAGATACCAAAGAATGATGAAGGCCCTACATCCTCATACTCATTAGTTGACCCATATTTTCTTTCATCCACCTCAGAAACCAAAGCACCCATTGTGCAAAACATACCCGATATCAAGGTAGTAATCAAGGATGATGGTTGTGGAGATTATAAACTGAAGAAGGATACTTTTGTGTTGCATGAGTTACCTCTTTCCTGGTGAGGTCACAAATGGGGACCACATCCCCAATTTAAACATTCAACAATTACACATCAATGAGGTTTGAAACTTGATGGCAAGAACAACACTGCAACAACTTAACCTCATACCATGCCGCTATTGGCATATTATACAATATATACATTATATTATTTCTATTAAAATTATTTAAATAATATTATTTTATTTTATTATATAAAATATTATATATTATATTATATTTATGTTAATTTTTTAATTAAACATAAACACTATCACATACATAAATTAACAGATTCATTATTATTATAAAATTACAATTCAAAATCCTCTACTAGTTTTATTTCTTTTATACATGTAATATAGAATTATAATAAAATTGTTGTAATTTTAAATATTATGATAATGGAGAGATGAGGTTTCAGAACTTGGCCTCCAATCACCCATCTAGATAAACATTGGAATTATGTGGCCTCGATGGTTCATGCTAAAAAATATCATTGTATTATATTATGTGAAAGACAAGATGGGACAGTGCGGTTACATGTAATTGTGTGGGAGTTTTTCTATGTATTGGTGTTTCTATCATCAATCACACAAGTATGTGTGGACAACATTGATATAAAAAAAATTGAATGAAAAACATCAAAAGTCCAATAGTCGGGATAGTTTACATCATCTTGCATCACATCTCCAATAATTTGCACCATCAATGCTTAGAATCAAGTGATCACTTCACATAGGGAATTCCTTCGACATAATAAGCATGAATAAATCTAAACCATAGGAAGCCTAAAATGAATGATAAAATCATAATAATATTATATCTAAAACACCCTAAAATTAGTGAATGTGCAAACCTATGCTCAAATCCTAAGGGGTGTAAAACTGGGTGGGTTCGCTAAAATGTAAAGGAAAATGAACTGTCCTTAAGGGTGGTCTAGGCTAATCTAATATAATGAATAAACATAAGCATAAATTAATCTAGATTGATAACTTGCAAGGTACTTTATTATGAAATTAAGCATAAATGTATATAAATTAAATAGTTTAAAATTTTACTTAGCTCATTCATCAAAGGTTGTCATTGATGTCAAATTTTGTAGTCAAAAGTTTGTCAAGGATAAAAGAGTTTGTAGGCATACTTGAATTATCATTATATTTCCCTTGACTTAAAGTGTTGTATGTGAGAAGTTCAGTTCATCCAGTGTTGGTAATTTTACTGTCATGATGTAAAATCAAGAAATATATTATCAATTATTGTTATATCCTTGCAATATCTTGCTTGCATCTATACTCATGTTTGTGGTGGTCTGGAAGTCTGTATCAGTATGTTTATGTTCAAGGATATCTTTTGGGCAAAGAGATTTCTATGGTAATACAATAATGGTCAACATTTCTTTCTAAAATGCATTTTTTCTCTAAGGTTTAGGAGAGTACGTCTACACTAGTATTATTAGATTCTTGAGTTTTTGGAGGATATGTTCAACATTTAAAAAGTTTGAAGTAATAGAAGGTTCTTTGTGTTTGTCTGTCAACCAGTTGAAGTTCAAGGTGTGTGTGGTAATGGTTAGTTGCATGTGGAATCCAAATCTCACGTGAGGTGTTAAGATAGGACCTACTTAAGGTTCTTGTGGTAGTGCATGGTATCATGTTCTTTTTTCAGAAAGAAAATTTAATTTTGGACCATTGTGTTACATGTTTCATGTAATTTGAATTTAAGTCCATCCTATGTTGTCTTGGTTATTTGTGGATCCCCGGGCAACATGAAAGAGTGTTAATGTAATGCCCCGTATATATTTCAAATGTTCAAATGCATCAACATGTATTTGTGAGTGACCACATGAATTATAATTACATCCATGGGAAGTATAGTTGGTCACTAGTGCAAATTGAAGAGAAGGTGGTGAAGATATAAAGGAGAGTTGAATTCTAGTGTGTGTGTTTGCATTAGAAGATCATCTTCAGTGAGGAAGAGCGTTATTTGTAACTCTGGCATGAGTTGAGTTACCTTGAAGATCCACAATCTTTATCATTGTATTTCAGTAGGACTGGTGTTCTACCGATTGTACTATTTCATTTGGGGATTGGTGTCTATAGTAGGTTGGTTCCTACAAACACAATAGGGGATTGTTGTCTCTGGTAGGTTTGTGCCTACTTCAATGTGTAAAATTCACTTGTACATTTCTGCATTGTGAGGTTGGATTTGGACAGTAGATCCAAGCATATTTTCTCACCATGGTTTTTCATATCCTAGGTTTCCACATATATATGGTGTTCTCTTATGCAAATGTGTGTGCTTATGTTGTTCCTTGATCATTATCTTTTTGCTTTGATTTAAGTATTGCTTCTGACAAGTGCATTTGAGTTAAAGAGTTTTAAATAGATTTGATCTATTGATTCACCCCCCCTCTTAGTAGATTATGTGCCCTTCAATTGGTATTAGAGCCAAGTTCCTTTGGAAAATCCTAACAACTTAAGGTAGGTTCGAGATGGCACAAGAAAGTTTTTTTTTGGAAAAAAAGCACCAATCTTTGATGGATTCAATTTTGCATTTTGGAAGGTTAGGATGGGGTCCTATTTGATGGCTTTAGGACTGGACATTTGGATGTTAGTTGTAGAAGGATATGATCCTCTTGAAAACCCTCCTAAGGATTAGGCCAAAAAGAGAGCTTGCAAACTCAATGCTAAGACAAGGAATGTTATCTTATGTGGATTGACTAATTTTGAATTTGTGAAAGTGATGCAGTGCAGAACAACAAAGGACATATGGGATAAATCAGAGACAATCTATGAAGGTGATGACAAAGTCAAAGAGGAAAAACTACAAACTTACAGTCTCTCCCCACAAGGTTTGATCCTAAAATATCTACTATTGAAGAAGCTAAAGATTTGAATACTTTAAAATTGATTGAACTACATGGAACTTTAACTGCATTTGAGATTAGATTTGAAAGTGAAAATTCTATAGGAAAGAGGTTGTTTTCACAGTATCTATGAAGCAAGTTGGTCAAGATTCTTATTTTGGATCTAATCCAGAAGAAGCAAATTTTTTCAAGCTACATAGAGGATCCAATAAGTACAAAGAAAAATTACCTAAGTTCAAGTGTTTCAATTGTGGAGAAGTAGGAAATTTTATGGGTAAGTACCCCCATAAGAATACTAACAATGTTGAGAAAAAGAATGGAAGAAGTCATTTTAGAGGTCAAAGGAAACATAAGAGTCTCTACACTAACGAGGAAGACTAATCCACTAAAGAAGATGAAGATGTATTCAGAGATGAAAAAGAAAAGGTTGTGTTCATGGCTTTTGAGACTACTGGAGGAGATGCAGAAATGGGTTTCAAAAATAATGAAGAAGAGGTAGATCTCATGGAAGAATTGATAGTGCTAGAAAGGAAATCAAAAGAATAAAGAACAAAGTTGTTGAAGAAGTGAGAGCTAAAGAAAAGGTGTCTAAGGAATTGAAGAATAAAGAAAATATGATTGTTGAATTGAACACCCAAACTAAAGAAGTAAAAAGAGTTGAAGAGGTTCTAATAGAAAAGTTGCTATCAAGAGACAAAGACTATGAAAATTTGGAAGAAAAAATTATGACAATAAGAAAATAGTTTGAGAAAGAAAACCAATGGCTGCAAATGAAGTTTGGTAAGAGTACTAAAACTCTAGATCAGATTTTGGAAATTCGGAGAGCTCTGCATATCAAAAATGGAATAGGTTTTGATGATCAAAAGAAGGTGTCAGAACAATCTGAGAAGACTACTAAGGAAAGTTTGGAAGTGATGGGCTCTGGAAGTTCGAAGTCTTAAAGAACCATGGTGAGTAATGAAATAATGACACACAATGATGGATTCATTTTAGTGCAGAACAAGAGACAAAGATCTAGAAGATAGGGATACAATACCAGGTTAAATTTTCCTTTCTCTAGTTATTGTCTCAATTACAATAATTTTGAACATAAGGATATGGATTGTAGGAAAGCTATGGTATGAGAAATATTTTTTTCAGCAATAATGCATTTGCACCTCTGTACAACTTTAATATCATTTGTTTCAAATGCAACAACTTTGGACACATTGCAAGGAACTGTAGAAGCAATTTTGTGAGTCCTCCTTTGTTGAAAAGTGGAAGAAAAGTTACAGAGCAAAATTCATGAATCAAAAAAGGTCTAGAAGAAGGTTCTTCAAGAGACTTGAAGTCTGAAAAATCAATGATTTCCCAAATTGCACTACATGTTGGGAAGGAGAAGAATATTTGGATCATAGACAGTGGTTGCTCTAACCACATGACTAGAGATAAAAGTAAGTTCATGAATTTCAAGAACTTTGAAGGTGGTTCAGTGACCCTTGGAAATAATTCAATTGCCCAAATTTCTGGTAAGGGTACTTTAAGTCTTGATGGTGGAAAAACAAAGACTCAAGATTTTTTGTGTGTTGAAGGATTAAAACATAATTTTTTAAGTGTCAATCAGATGTGTGACAAAGGCTACGAACTATATTTTAGTGCTAATGGTTGTGAAATTAGAAAATCAAGTATTGGTGAACTGATTGCATAAGGAAGCAAGACAGACAGTAACATTTATCATCTCAGTGAGCTGAAAGGACAAAGTTGTCTCATTGCACATAAATATGAAAGTTGGCTTTGGCACAGAAGGTTAGGACATATGAATTTTTATGATATTGTAAAGATTAGTTCAAGAGTACTGGTTTGGGATATGCCAAAGATCAAGAAGCCTCAATCAATCAGCTACAAGCCATGTCATGAAGGGAAGCAGACAAGCAAATATCCTACTAAGGAGTATTCCACATCAAAACCATTAGATTTGGTTCATATAGATCTATGCGGACCCATGAGGACTAAAAGTCCCCAAGGAGGCATGCATTTCATGATGCCCATTTATGATTGTACTGGGATGACCTAGATAACATTTCTAAAAGATAATTTAGAAGCTTTTGAAAATTTTAAGGCATTCAAGACATTGGTAGAGAATGAAATCAAAAGGATAATCAAGGTTTTGAGATCTGACAAGGGTCGAGAATTCATTGCTGAGAAGTATGATAAATTTTGTGAAGAGCATGGGATCCAGAGGGATTTTTCAGCTCCTAGAACTCTGCAACAAAATGGAGTTGCGGAAAGAAAGAAATGGACTATACAAGAGATGGCAAGAGCTATGTTATGTCAAGAAAATCTACTAGATATATACTGGAGAGAAGCTACACAAACTGTTGCATATATTCTTAACAAAATTCAAATCAGGCACAAGAATGAGAAGACACCATATGAGTTATGGAGAGGAAGACCGACATCAGTAAGACACCTCAAAATATTTGTAAGAAAATGCTACATTAAGAGAGACAAAGAAAGTATGGGTAACTTTGATTCCAAATCAGATGAAGGTATTTTCCAAGGTTATTCTTTAAGAAGTAAAGCCTACATATGTTATAACAAAATATTGAAGAGGATAGTTGAAAGTGCAAATGTGAGAGTTGATGAGACTATTCAATCTACCAATATTTTGGAAGTAGATGATGATGAAGAACCAATTCACAACAGCATTAAAGATTCAAAAGAAGTTGTTCCAAAAACTCCAGCAAAGTATGTTAAGAGGAATCACTCTGTAGATTAGATCATAGGTGATAAAGTCAGTGGGGTTCAGACCTGGAAGAAACTTGAGAGAGTAGGTGAGCAAGTACACTTTGCATTACTATCAAAGATAGAGCCTAAATTATACAAAGAAGCAAGCAAAGAGAAAGGATGGATAGAAGCTATGGAGGAAGAACTGAATCAGATAATGAAGAATGAAACTTGGAAACTTGTCCCAAGACCTAAAGGTAAGAATGTGATTGGAACCAAGTGGGTGTTCAGAAACAAGCTAAATGAAGAAGGTGAAGTGATCTAGAACAAGGCAAGCCTTGTGTGTAAAGGGTATGCTCAAGTTGAAGACATAGACTTTAAAGAGATGTTTGATCTGGTGGCAAGACTAGGGGCAATCGGAATGTTTTTAGCTCTTTCAACATTCAAGAATTTTAATGTACTAGATGGATGTCAAGTCAACATTCATGAATGGACAACTTGAAGAAGAGGTTTACATTGAAAAACCAAAAGGATTTTAGTGCTTTAACAATCCTGATTATGTTTACAGAATTGCACGGTATATGACTTCCATTTCTAAGAAGTCTACATCACCAAATGAAAGGAAGGAGGAACAAGAGGTCTCTACAAGTGAGGTATCTAGAAACCTCTACAAAGAGTTTTCAGCAGTTAGTGACCAACATATAGCTGATCACATGGAGAAAAAAAATCAAACCAGCTTAGAGGAAGAAGTTGGGCACAAGATTCTTCAGGAGGATTTCAAGGTTGAAGAAGAGCAAGTAATGTTTGAAGACAAACCAGTTGCATTGGAGCAACAACATGAGGATGTGGTTACATCCATCATGGTTACAGGTGCAGTTGATACAGATGGGACAAGTGCATTGGTTGAGAGTTGCAAGGAACCACGTGTTGCACCTGGTTCTCCTAAGGTTAGTCCCATGATAGGTGATGCAGGGTAGATTATTGATAGCTCTTGTGACATAGTAGTTGATTCACTAGAGAGTTGTGTGACAACTCGCAACACTACTCCATCATCTTCACAGGAAATATGCAGAGTATCATCTGGTGGGGAGATTGGTTCTCATGTTGGTTAGTTTCCCTCTCCTAGAAGCAAATCAGTCATTTCATTCCTTGCAGTTAATTATGATCGGCAGCTTATTGAGCCAATTCAGGAGTACGATTCAATTTATTGTTCTAGAGATTCAGAGATGGATGATTTAGATCAACATGGAGTGATTGTGCAGTTTGTGAATAATCCATTATATGAGTTTGATGATGGTTTGATCTATGATAATCCACTCTTTAAGTTGGAAGCTGATCACACACCTGGTACTAGTTCAGGATTGAGCGATAATCACAGTGTTTGGCATTTTTCCAATGCATCGGGTTTCCAAACACAGCTCATGAAGGAGTTTAATAGTGTGTACACGGTGAGGAGTGTTTACAGTTTTTCCTTTGATCCACCTATACAACATTCGTATTCGATGCACAATTTTTTTGCGCATGATGATTCTCTTTGCACAGTCGAAGGAAGCAAATCATTTATGTGCTCAGAGTTACCATCTTCAGAAGGTCATACTAGAGGCTACAAGTTCTCGACTGAGTCATTTGTAGGGGATTACTTGCAGGATCAGAGGTTGGATTTCCATCATGCTAGTTTGTACTTGATAGAGTTTGCTACTTCTGGGTTTCATGGAGGTGGTAGTGGTAGTGGACATGATGGTTTGGTTAGTAATCACATCCCTGGGAGTTTCAGAGGGACTACCGAGAGATTTGTTGTAGATGCTTCCCGATATCCTTACTTCATTTTGATGGATGGATGCGAGTACCGTTTATATTGGGATCCAGGTGGTGACAGGATTGGTACTATGTTTTGGATGGGTCCCAGCGGATTGCTTCACCACTTTTGGCATGGTGAAGTTGAGATCAGAGAAGCGCAGAGGAAGTCAGAGGGTATTAGGCATGGCAAACTTCCATTCCGGGTTTGGGATCCAGGGATATTTTGTGCAACTATGTTTACGTTGGTGCTACAAGAGTCAGTTAGGGATGTATGGGACATTTCACAATTCTTCTTTTGGTCCTCTTGAGGATTGGAGTTTCTTTGCAGTGGAGATTGCTTGGGGACAAGCAATTTTAGGGAGGGCGGACTGTAATGTCCCCATTTTGCGAGCATCAGAGTTCGTAAGGATTAGCCTATCATTTGACCCTCGTAGGCTAACAGTTATGGATAGAGGGTCTTCTGTGGCAGTTACTGGTGATTTAGAGACATTACTCTTCAGTTGGATTCAGGTTTTTGCCTTTGCATAGGTTATTTGACTCAGATTGGCACACTTATTATTTATAGTAATTTACTATTTTGGGAGAGTCAGGGTTCCTATTAATAGAAAGACACCTGAGCAAATAATATTGGTAGTGTCGACCTTGATTGGGCCTTTGCAACTATTTCTAGACTCAGTTTCACATACTTACTATTTATAGTAAGTCACTGTTCAGGGTTTCTATTTTTAGACAGGCATCCAATCACATGGAGAACAGGGAGAGTCGACTCCTGGCTCAGACGGCTTAGCAATCAAACAAGTACATTAAGAGATATTAAAGTTTAAGTGACTTAAGTGATTTATTTAATATTTTAATATTATTATAAAGTTATAAAGTAACTTTATAATAATAAAGTCACTTTAATATAATAAGTGCGTTAAGTGAATAATTTAATGTGGGAATAAATCTTTTATCCCACATTGGCCAGGTAGGTGTTTGAGCTCTCTTAAGGAAAGAATAAAAGGACAGACAAGAGCTCATTCTCAGCATCCAGTTGATGAATATTATTTTGATTAACTTTTTATTGTGGAGCCTAGGGCTTTCACAGTTTTCTTCTTTGATCATAGGAAATGAAAACTTCCTATTGATAGCATAACTAAGGGAGTGGAAGATCTCTTGAAGGGTTGCAATTGAGGAGAGGATAATTCAATCCTTTCATTTGTGCAAATTGGCGAAGTTTCACAAGGGTTTGAAGATTATTACTTGTAGATCAGAATTCTTGTTAAGCTGCTATAGTGGCGTCAACAATGATCCGCTACAGTAAATGCTACAGTACACGTGAATAGTGCCACACTACAGTAAAACGCTACAGTAGTGTGCATACTTGTGGAGTTAGAGGTTTTTTGCATTGAGAACTCTTGTATCATTCATTGGCATCAATTTCTTCATGTTATCAGATCATTTGGAGGGCAAGTTGCAGGTCTGATATGTTGATTACAGTCTATCTCTTGAAGCCACGATTTTGCATGTAAGGGCTTCACTTTGATTCATTATTGCTGGGAGGTGTTGGTGCTTTATGGGTGAGGAATTTTGATTGCATTTTCTACTTAAGGAAGGACATTGAAGCTGCACATTAATTAATACAAAAATCTGAGCATAGAAACAGGGGTGGCCAAGATTAGAAGCAGCGATTCCAAGCAAAGAGGGAGAAATAAAATTTGATAAAATTCATAGAGAATTGCCAGTTGATGAGACACTTGGGCGCTTCATTATTGGAGGAATTTTCATTGTATAGAAGAGAATCAAATTATTCTTCATGGTAACCATCCATCTCCAGGTTTTATATCTGTCATTACATTCCAGTTATTTATCAATGTAATCAGCATGTATGCATTGCATTTTCAGTCATTAGAAGCATTGTATTCATCAGTCATTGTAGTGGCATAAGATTGGCATTAATTTTCTGTTGTAGGTGCAAGTTCTTTTCATTAATCAGTCCATTAGCATTGCATCCTTAGAGTATAGTTACAATTGTAGGTTGCATACATGTGCATAATTAGATTTCATGCTGAGGCTGCAAATTGTACTCAGAAAATCGTTTGATAATCATATGTTGTAATGCCAAGAGTCTTGGCAGTTTGATGTCATCATTGTAGTGATCAATTTGATAGCAATAAAGGAGACACAAGTGCTGGTCTGAGATAGATATTATTGCATTTGTAATTATCATTGATACAACGCATGGCAAGTGTTTGACTAAATGTCAACAAGCTGTAGCTGCACTTTGCACTCATAGTTTCTCATGTTCTTGTATTTGAAAATCCAAAAAGAATATCATATTGCATTTAGATATGATTATAGACATTGTAGAAGTGATTTAAAGCATTCCTTTTATCTTGGCATTCTTTTCTATCAAGCAAACATCAAACATCAAACACTATATCAGCAAACAAAGTGTTTGACAATTTTTTTTAGAGAACAAAGATGAGTTTTGAATCAGCTTAGGCTACGCTCACCACACTCAAGTTCTTTGGATGAAGTGGGATTTGAAGGAAATGAAGATTGAGTTTGAAGACCTTATCACTATTCTTTGTGATAACACCAGTGCAATAAATATTTTAAAGAATCTAGTGATGCACTCAAGAACAAAACACATTACAATCAAGTATCACTTCTTGAGGGAAAAGGTTGCAGAGAAAAAGGTAATATTGGAGTATGTTGAGACAAAGGAGCGGGTTGCAGATATATTCACAAAGCCACTTCCTAAGGAGACATTTGAGTTTCTATGACAAAATTTGGGAGTTTTTGTTCCCTCCTCTTGAATCAAGAGGAAGCATAGGTCGAGGGGGAGCCTAGTCTCCCTACCACAAGACGGCATGATGGTCTTATGGAGTATTCTTAGAGACAATGAAGCATGGACTCAAGGGGAGTCTATTCGGGAAATAAGTTTCTAGATGGTAGGAGCTCCTGAGAAGGATGTAGATGCAAATGTCAGCTTGAGTGTGGAAAAGTAGTGCCTCATTGTAGGGGGAGAATTGTTGACCCTTTGCCATTGATGTCGAAGGGGGAGAAAGTAAGCTCCAAATGCTAAATTACTCAAAATGTTGTATTGAGGAGATGTTGAACTCAGAACGTTGAATTGCTCAGAAAGAATAATGATCTCAAAATTATGTATCTTTTGTAGGGGGAATGTGAAGAAAGTGCTACAACAAAGAAATCATTCAAAGGAGGAGATTTGTGTTTGTGTGTAGTCGACTAGTTTGGTGGTCCAACATTTTGTTGTTTTCCATCAAAGACAAAGGGGAGATTGTTGAACATAGGTTGTCAGTGATGTTAAAGTTTGCAGTCAAAAAATTGTCAAGGATAAAAGAGTTTGTAGGCGTACTTGAATTATCATTATATTTCCCTTGACTTAAAGTGTTGTATGTCAGAAGTTCAGTTCGTTCAGTGTTGGTAATTTTACTGCCATGATGCAAAATCAAGAAATATATTATCAGCTATTGTTGTATGCTTGCAATATCTTTCTTGAATCTATTCTCTATGTTTGTGGTGGTCCAAAATTCTATATCAATATGTTTATGTTCAAGGATATCTTTTGGGTAGATAGATTTCTTTGGCAATACAATAATGGTCAGCATTTCTTTCTGAAATGCATTTTTGGTTTGCGGTTTGGAAGGAGAGTACGTCTATATGAGTATTATCAGATTCTTGAGTTTCTAAAGGATATGTTCAACATGCAATTTTTTTGAAGTAATAGAAGGTTCTCTGTGTCTATTTACCAACTAGTTGAAGTTCAAGGTGTGTGTGGTAATGGCTAGTTGCACGTGCAAAATTCAAATCTTGCATGTGGTGTTAAGATAGGACCTACTTAAGGATCCTGTGGTAGTGCATGGTATCATGTTCTTTTGATGGAAAGAAAATTTAATTTTGGACCATTGTGTTACACATTTCATGTAATTTGAATTTAGGTCCATCCTATGTCATCTTGGCTATTTGCAAATCCCTGGTTGACATGAAACAGTGTTAATGTAATGTCATGTATATATTTCAAATGTTTAGATGCATCAACATGTATTTGTGAGTTATTGCATGAATTATAATTACATCTATGGGAAGTAGAGTTGGTCACTGGTGCAAATTGAAGAGAAGGTGGTGAAGATATAAAGGAGAGTTGCATTCCAGTGTGTGTATTTGTATGAAAAGATCATATTCAGTGAGGAAGAGCATTATCTGTAACTCTAGCATGAGTTGAGTTACCTTGAAGATCCGCAAGCTTTATCTTTGTATTCTGGTAGAATTGGTGTTCTACTTGTACTGTTTCATTTGGGGATTGGTGTCTCTAGTGGGTTGGTGCCTACAAACACAATAGGGGATTGTTGTCTCTAGTAGGTTGGTACCTACTTCAATGTGTAAAATTCACTTGTACATTTTTGCATTATGAGGCTAGATTTGGACAGTAGATCCAAGCAACTTTTTTCACTATAGTTTTTCCCATCGTCGGTTTCCACGTATATCTGGACCTCTAGTGTTCTCTTGTACAGATGTATGTGCTTATGTTCTTTGATCATTAGCGTTATGCTTTGATTTAAGCATTAGTTTTGATATGTGCATTTGAGTTAAAGAGTTTTAAATAGATTTGATCTGCTCATTCACCCCCACTCTCAGTAGATTGTGTGCCCTTCATCATGTTCGGTCTTATGAGATAAATTCTGATCATTTCTATTTTCATAAATATATAAATTATTATACCAGATATTATATCATATTTATATTTATATTATACAATATATACATTATATTATTTCTATTAAAATTATTTAAATAATATATAACTGAATTTTTATTATATAAAATATATTATATATTATATTATATTTATGTTATTTTTTTTTAATTAAACATAAACACTATCACATACATAAACTAATAGATTCATTATTATTATAAAATTACAATTTAAAATCTTCTACTAGTTTTATTTCTTTTATACATGTAATATAGAAATATAATAAAATTGTTGTAATTTTAAATATTATGATAATGGAGAGATGAGGTTTCAAAACTTGGCCTCCAATCACCCATCTAGATAAACATTGGAATTGTGTGGCCTCGAGGGTTCATGCCAAAAAATATCATCTTATTATATTATGTGAAAGACAAGATGGGACAGTGCGATTACATGTAATCATGCGAGAGTTTTTCTATGTATTGGTGTTTCTATCATCAATTGCACAAGTATGTGTGGACATCATTGATACAAAATTTGACAAATGAAAAATAGCGAAATACCAACAGTCAGGATGGTTTACATCATCTTGCATCCCATCTCCAACAATTTGCACCATTGATGCTTAGAATCAATCGATCTACTTCACATAGGGAATGCTTTCAACATAATAAGCATGAATAAATCTAAACCATAGGAAGTCTAAAATGAATGATAAAATCATAATAATATTTATCTAAAACACCCTAAAATTAGTGAATGTGCAACCCTAAGGTCAAACCCTAGGGGGTGTAAAATTGGGTGGGTTCACTAAAATGTAAAGGAAAATGAACTTTCCTTAAGGGTGGTCTAGGCTAATCTAATATAATGAATAAACATAACATAAATTAACCTAGATTGATAATTTGTAGGGTATTGTATTATGAAATTAAGCATAAATGTATAAACTAAATGGTTAAAAAAAATACTTAGCTCATTCATCAAAGATTGTGTTCCTTTGATGAAGATGTTGGATCCTAACTAATTTTACCTTAAAAAATGTGATCTTTTTATCCGTGAATTCATTTAGATCCTATGCTATATTTTTACTTTGTTAGGGATAAATTTCATAGGTTTGGGTCAAGTCCATAATCATGGATTTATCATCTATGTCTAGATTTAATCTTACATAATGTGGAGTTCTACTTTATGGTTTTCCTTATTGATTTTCACCTACTTTGTTCATTTTTTTTATATATATGAGAGCTATCAATATTAATAAATACCTTGGATGTATAATAAAACTTACAATGCGAAATAGATAGAGAAAAACAATAAGCACAAAATTAACATAGTATTTACGTGCAAAACCTGGTAAAGTTATACCAAGAAAAAACCACAGGAAAAGATCTCTTGTATTTTTATTTCTCATGAAATTCACAATTATAACAATCTTCAAAATTGTAACAAAAAATGTGACTTTGAAAGAGTATAATAAATTTGAGTTGTAGAGTCTTTATCGAACAAAACTTTCCAAAATAGAAAGTGTGACCCATGCAACTACATGTTGAACATTTGTCAAAATTACCGTAAATAGTGAGTCCCAAAAAAATTTTGGCTTTATCGAAAACGCCTTTGATGTAATGCCATTCAATGTTCAAAGGGGTTACAACAACCCCCATGGGACCCCTTTTCATTTCAACCTTCAATTGAATAAATAGGCCTTTGGCCATGCCAAGCGCATACCTGAAGCACTACCTAGATACTCAATATCAACAATTTGTCACTGTTGGAATATCAATAAAATTGACTTCATATTCCAATAGGAAGAGATATTATTATGTTACAAGGATACATGTTTTCCTAGGTCAATCCCTTGAGTGAAAAAATCAAAGATAGAAAGCAATGTCCCAAGAACGATGCATGCAGATTCATTACTCCTTTTATTGCATCAAACCCGAGCATTTCACTATTGATTGCTCGTTTAATAATATAAAATGAGAAAAAACTTATGAATTGCAAATGTTCAAAATGAATGCTAATGGAAATACTAGTACATTACATTAAATTTCACAAAACATATGCCTAGTCAACTCAAACGTAGAAAATAAATGGGGCTAGTCAACCAAATTTTGAATAAATTTTAAAAAGGTAAGTGTCAAGTCCATAAATACGAGGTCAACCTTATGACCATGCAAATGAACTTGGGTGAGTAATTAGTCATATCTAAGTGTATAATACTATATCTAGGTAGGTATGTGGATAAGTATAAGAAATTCCTAGGTAAGATTAATGTATCAAAGTATGTGTGTATGTAGATAAGGTGGGGGCTATATATGTGGGGATACGTGTATAAATCGGTAAAGGTTATGGGATGTGCCCAACTTTGCACAAGATTTTGCCATTTGTCATTATTGACATGTATCAAGACATTTCCTCAAAATGAACATAAAACTATATGGAAGATGACATGGATATGCAAATTTCACCATTACACTCATGTACATGTTGTTTACCAATTAATAGATAAAAATATTTTTCTTTTTATATTTTATTAGTTATTAATTAATATTTATAGTAATTGTTAATCAATATTCATTTGTTTATTAGGAGATGGTTAATGCATTTGTTTCTTTGTATGTAACAAGGATTTTCAAATGGATATAAGAACTTGAAAAGAGAGATGTGCACACACAAGAAATTTGATTAATTATTTCACTCTATTAACGTGTTCACATTTGGTTATGTAATCATTGGCTTTGCAATCATCGATTAACTTATCATTGCACATTTTCAAATTGTATAGTTTTAATTAATTATTGAGCATACTAATATTATTTTATATTTTATACATTATTGTATGCATGTAATTAATTAATAACTTGGTGAGGAGGCAAGATACCTAGTTGACCCACTTAGTAAATCCCCTTTTTATCATATATTATACCTGCCTACTAAATCCCCTTTTCATCTTTTAGTATATTTATAAGTCGTTGAAAGAAACAAAAAATGGAAAATATATCATTTATACTAAGTATCCCCTTAAAGTTTGTTGCTACTTGTGTGTTAGAATGAAATAAGAGAACGTGATATATTTTCACTAGAACTACAATTTTTTAATCATAAACTTTTGTTGGGTTTAGTAAATATTTACGATGTTTGTGGATATTATGGAAAAAAATGAGGCCATGTGATTTTTTGGAGGTCATAGAATTTGAACTTGATTGGAATCCTAAGAGATTGGCATTTTTTTGTATTAAACAAAGCTGGATTACATAAGAAAATAGTAGTTCAACTTTACTTGCTAGAGCACAGTGTGATTGTACCGATAAAGCTATGAGTTGGCTTAAAAACTTTAATGAATGTAGAATGTTACTTTCATATAATTAGTATCTCCTTTTAAAATAAAAGCATGAAATCCTTAAATTTGTTTATTTTTGGTCTAGTTAAAGAATTTTAACCACTTGGATTGTAGATGAATGAAGATTGCCACAAGAATAATAAATGTTAACACTAGTAATTTTATGTTGGTTTTTTTTTAAAACTTAGAAAGGTTGGTGGATGTGATATAGGGTAATATTGTCCCTGGTATTGTCATATAGACATTTTATTGTATTAGGTACTACCAAAGAGTTACTAGTTGATTATAAGGTACTAGTTAGTTTGGTTAGATATCTATTAACACATAATGCTTGTTGATTGAATACTATGAGTTGTATCTTGCATTGTTTCATGAGTTGAATCTTGAGATTGATGAATTAATGGATATATAATTATTACACAACAATATGAGTATATATTTTTGCATCATTTTAAATGAATTTGTCTTCTATGACTATGCCATTGGTTTTTCTTGTCTACCATTTTGGTTCTTGGAGTAAATGAGATTGTTGGAATCTTTTATAGACTAACCCATTTTTGTAAAAACGTGAAAAAAATCTAATTTATGTTTAATGATTACATGAAACTATTTGTCTTTGACTTAGCCTTCTTAATTCTATGATTTAGATTTGTCCTTTGTTATCTAAACTATGAAACCTGAATTATAAAAAGCCTTGAGGGAGTAGTAGAGATTCTACAAATTCATTTACGAACCCAATTATAATGGTGAGATCCTAAGCTAAATAGTCTTGTTGGGATCATGAAGAAGCTATTCTTGAGTTTATGGTCAAATCATTACCATTTATTTGATTTTTGTTCTAGTATTTATTCTACCTAATTTCCATTGTTGATGGATATCCATGAGCTAGTAATCATGTCTTACTTGCCATTTTTTGTGTTTGAACTTCTCGATGAAAGGAAGGCCTATGTTTATTATGAGGGTTGAAGAAGTGCCTCCATGATACCTCACCTCTCAATAGTTGGATCTTACAGTAGCTTAATTTAGTGCTTGGATGATCCTACAATATGTTGACACAATGGCCAAAATAATATTGCTTACAATAAATAATTTTCAAATAGCTATAACATATGTGATTTGCATGTTATCTAAATTTAGTTGATCATTGATTCTTCCTCAAAGATAAAGAATTGAATTATTTTATTAATTGTGAGAAATATTTAATACATGGATGGTATATGTAATTTTATGGGTTCAATTTGAGATTTTTTTGTATGATTGAAGCTATCTCCAAGGAAAAATCTTGAGGTTATTTTGATGATTGCTATGGTTGTTGTGAATAAGTAACAAATTGCTATTCTCTTTACCTCTTTAACCACATTATAGGTGAACATATTATGATGAATTAGATCATACTATATTGTTTTCAAGATAAACATGAGGTTGTAATTTACTTGATCCTTTATGTATTATGGTAGTTTACTTTTTCTATTAAAAACATTAACTTCTTTGATGTTTGGATCATTGATTAAATTATTTTATAAATTTTATCAAAATATAAATCTTTGGTTATGGCTAAAAAAAAAAATTCCATTAAAAATTGTATAGTAAAAAAAACATCCATATGTATTTTTCTAGTTCTAGCATTACAAAATAAAGCTATTATATAGTGGAGGTCATGATCATTTAGAAATAGGATTCAAGGTGGAAGCATCTTGATAATTGCCTTGAATATAAAAGAATGCAAGTGAATTATGCATTTAGGAGATATTTGAATAGAGGAGTAACAATGTCTCTACTAGAAGATGCTTGTCTTGTAAACATATATAATGTCTACTTAGTGGACGGAAGACATCTAATAGAGGAATTATCTATTATTGAATACTTATTGAGACAAGGATTACATATGTTATTTATCAATTGATCAACTAGAGTTTACAAGTGGATTATAAATTTGTAAGAGCATGGAAAATAAGAGATTAAAATAGAAGACTAACATGTACTCCTCCCAAGAAATTGCCACCTCTATTAGGAAACTTGCAAGGGTTCTAAAGCACAATAGTAGATCTAAGAAACATAATTATAGGTTGGCCAAACTATGCCTTATATATTTTATATGTGGATGAAATATCATTTCTATAATTATTTGATCCCTTCACTCATGCTCAATAGTTTAGACAACCAAGCTTACACCATGAGGAGTGATCACAATGATTATCACCATAGTAATACCAATCATGTTAGGAAGTTTCTCATTGCTTTGAGCAATTGAACTAGGCAACAACCCAAATCACCAGTTAGGTCAAATATACATGCCATGGAAGTGAGACTAGAGGATTTTTTAAAGGATTTGATGCACAAAGGGTTAAATTCGTCAATTTATAAGTCTAATGCATTCTCATCCTAAAGGTGGAGGAAAATAAGTTACAAAATTATAGTTTAATAAAAATTGAAAAGATCATTGACAATATTTGAACTTCTTATGTACATAAAGTGAACCCCCATTTTATTAAGAAAAAGGTCCATTGCAACTTTACCCCAATTGTTTGTCCAACTAACTAAGAAAAAGGCCCCATTATTATTCTTGCTTCACTCACTCAAGCTAATACTAACATCTAGATGAAACAACCTCAATAGTTTGTAGCCTTTCTTGATTTCCTTTATTTTAGTATTTATCTCTTCTACTCTTTTATAGTTTTGATTCTTATAGAAACAACTATATTTTGACTTTTTCTTTTATAATGCCTGTAAATTCTATCTTCAAATGCATTCAAACATAAATATGGTAAAGGATACAATACTAATTTTCAAGATGATCAAAGATCAAGTTTTACTTCAAACTCTACATCAAAAGGATCATACACAAAAATTACATGTAAAGGAAAAGACACAACTAAGATGATACATGATCTAGCTTTTAATAATTTATAACACAAACCTAGAGAAAGGTGTCAAGAATAGTAGTGTGGAGAGGATCACTAAGGTGTGTAACCCAATTATTGAGAGGTCCCTTCCCTGTCACAACTGCTTGTACTGCAAATCCCAAGAATGCAACCATGGCAAGTCGAGCATGTTTTATCTCTGCCAATTGTAATTGACTTTTCTTCACAGGGTCTGATGCCAATCCCAATGGGTCAAAGAATGGGCCGCCTGGATACAACCTCTTCTCTGGGTCCAACTCAGCATTTCTTGCAAATTCAATATAACCAATTAACAACACCTCTATCCATATCAGTGATGTAATGTTAAAGGGCAGAGATAGCCCAAAGTATGTTGAACCCTCCACTAGTTCCACCTATTAAAAATATATCCAAATATCATCATATACATTAGCACAATATTGCCCATTCTATCAATATAAATGCCAATAAATTTAAAATGTGATGAAGGCTATTTATTAAAGAGACATACCATTTTACATTTTATTTAAATATTAACAATTTCTCTAATTCATATAAATATTTTTAACAGGAAATACATAAGAATTTGACAATTACAATCAAATGCAATGCAAGCAATTATGTAGTACTATGAAAAAATAAGTGAGTGTAAGAGAAATAGAAGCTACTTTTACAACAATGAACACACTATAATAAGTGAAGAGTGCATAGGGTGCAACCTCTTATTGCCCTTTGCTTACCTATACAATCTTATTACTACTACCCCACTTACAATAGGGACATTACTACTACCCCTTCTTACACAAACAATTAGTATGATTAACCACCACATGACCCTCTTCATACAAATAGCAGCTAGTACAATTAACCATCTTCATAATATGACCATCCCCACATAAACAACTAGTACGATTAACCATCCTCACAACATTGTCTTGGACATAAACCACTAGCACAATTAACCATCTTCGTAATAAAACCACCCCCACATAAATAAGAATATACAACCTCTTGTGATGTAAGAGAGTATTGATAAGTGACACATGCATAGAATGCAGTCTCTTATTGCCCTTCTCTTACCAATACAATCTTACTGCAATTACCCCTCTTAAAGCAAGGGCACTGCTACTCCTTACACAAACAATTAGTATGATTAATCATCCTCACAACATGGACCATCCCCACATAAACAACTAGGACAATTAACCATCTTCACAATAGGACCATCCCCACATAAACAACTAGTACAATTAATCATACCACAACATTGTCCCACATAAACCACTAATAAAATTAACCATCTTCATTACAAAACTACCCCCACACAAACAATTAGAATATACAATCTCCTATGTTGTAAGAGAGTATCGGTAAATGATGTGTGCATAGGATACAATCTCTTATTGCCCTTCTCTTACCAATACAATCTTACTAGAATTCAGCGGGGGCACTACTACTACCCATCCCTACACATAAACAATTATTATGATCAATGATCCTCACAACATGGACCTTCCCCACATAAACAATGAGTACAATTAACCATCTTCACAATAGATCCATCCCCACACAAACAACAAGCCAGTTAACCATCTTCACAATAGATCCATCCCCACATAAACAACTAATTTGATTAACCATCTCACAACATTATCCCACATAAACCACTAATACAATTAACTATCGTCATAATAAAACCGCCCCCTGCTCCGCATAAACAACTAATATAATTAACCATCCTCGCAACAATATCCTAAATAATTGAAGACCATCTCCACCATATAAACAATCATCAACAAAACTCCAAGATAAAAAAAATAAACCAAACTTCTTTCAATTTTCAAAACAACAAAGCTCTGAGAAAAGCGAAAAAATACCTTTCCTGCATCCTGCCAGGTGACTCCGGTGAAAGTCTCGACGGCAAGGGCACCGAGGGTAGCGAGCATCGCCCAGCGGCCATGAATGAGCTCACACTCACGGAAGCGCTGCAGGCCAAAAGCCTCACTGTAGGGCTGAAAAGGCGTAGCATTCACCTCCTGAGTGTCGAAGCGCACGGTCCCGATCACGTCTCCGGCTGGATTCTTGGCCAAGTTCTGGTCCAAAGAATCCAAATCGTATTGCAGATACTCGGCGGGTTTGCCCAGGCCCAGGGGATCGAACCCGTAATCGCCCACCAGAGATCCGTCCAGCCATTCGGGGGCCTTGGCGCCCGGAAACCACAGAGGCCTGTCGGAAAAGGACCCTCCTTTGGGCTTTGGTTTCGCAGATTTCTTGGTCTTGGCTTTGCCGCCCCCAAATCCGAAGCGCGCATATACTTTGAAGTTCTTGCTTCCATGGCCGCTGCCTGCAGAGTGTAAGGAATTTAACTTTTGGCCGCATAACCAGGCCGGCGATGAGGAGAGAGAAGAAGCCATGTTTTTTTCTTTCTTCCTTTGCCGCTCCGCTCTGCTGTTTGATTCTTTGGGTATGCAATTAATATTACTGGATATCTATTCTTCTTCCAATCTTACGTCGCTGCCCTGTTCACTGTCGATTTGGGAGAGGAAATCTATCCGACGGCTCAGACCCGCCTTCCTATCTTTTGCTTATCCGTATATCAATATCAGCTTTGGCTTTATTGTCCCCCGGGTTTCTAGTTACAAATTTCCCGTTTCATTTTATTGGGCCTTTGGAATTTTAATTATCAAATTGTGTTCAGGTAGGTGCTCTTTAATTAAAGTAAAGGGCGTAGCAATATGGTCCAAAGCACACTAGGTAATTTTGGCATTAGGGGAGAGGGGGGGAAAGGGTATGTGTTAGGGTGCTAGTCGTGGAAGTTGAATGGTCCTCCTCTATTATCGTTTTTGTCAAGTTCATTTCTTTGTGTTTGGTTGGTATTTTTTGTTATTCGAGTTTTATAATTTTATGTTTTGTATTTGTTTAATCTAGATTTTGATAGGTTTTTTTATTAGCCTTTTTATTGGTATGGTTGATTTTTAGTCAAATCATGTTTAATTTTAAAGTTCCTACATTAATTTAGAGGGTGCTTAAAGATGGTGATTTCAACAAGAAGTTAGACAATATTAAACATCAGTTTTTACAGCTACATGAGGGAGAGTTTCATGGTGTTAGACAGTTTCAGAACTTCTTTAAATTTAAAGCATAATTGACTTTTGTTACTTGAGCCCAATTTTGTACTATTGGTTAATTCTCAGCTAGGTCATTGTGTTTGTAAACCATAGCTAGAGTTGTATGTTTTATTTTGTGTTGTTGCTATTATTACTTGAGTTATACACTGTTTTGTTGGTTATGTACTCTCAACTAGGTTATTGTGTTTGTAAAAGTACATTTGAGTTTGTATATTGTTTGAATTGTTGTTAGTCCTTCTTTACTTCTCAATCCCTTTGTTGGACTAATTTTTTATTCTATTTGTATCTTTTTCTTTCAGCTTCATTGAATACAAAATAAAATAAAATTAGAGGGTGCAAATTTTTACATTGGTGGGATCTAGATGCTTTGGCTATGGGGGTTGTTGAGAATATTTATTGTGCATTAGGTGGTGAAAACAAATATTTTAGGGATGCTTTAGTTGCAAGTGATGGATCATTGGTTAGTGAAGGTGTATAACTTTTGGTGCAATATGGAAGGTTCATTCAAGCTTAGGGCAAAGATGAAGGCACGGGCATGCATTTTATATGTTCCGTGCGCCCAATGATGAAGCACTTGGTGTTTTGGAAAAAGAAGAGCTCAAGCTTAAATGCATTGGTATTTTATTTGTCTATTTAATTATTTAATTAGTTTTTTTTTTTTTTGGTATTGAATGAAGTTGAATGAATTACAATGAATAATAAATGCAGTCCTTCTGCTAAAAAAGAAAACCAACAACAACACTAAATCTATTACAATGTCTCAACACTAAAGATATTACAATGACTCAACTACACAGCCAGTAAGCAACAACTTATGACACCATTAAAAAGGAGACAACTAAGAAGATAATTTGTAACAACACTAAAGATACAACCAATATGCAACAAACTTATGGCACCATTACACTCTGAATTTAAACATGATTTGCAATTGTCTAGCACAACAAAGCTCCCCTTCATGGAGATGCAAAAATTGGTGTTTGATCTCCTCCAAACGCTTGCTGAAATATGAATCTTCTGTGAGCCCCCTCTTTAGTTGAGAACAAAGAGAAGTGAATTGAAACATTATGTAAGAGTGAAACTTTAGATTATTTGTTTCTTGATGCAATATATGCTTAGAAAATATTGGCGAACATCTACTTTTCCATAAATGCAATAAAATACACTGCCTCAACAAAGATTGCTTCTTTCCAATGTAAGAAATGATCAAAAATAGCAAGGAAATGATAAAAAATACTATTCCATTTTCTTTTTGTACAAGGATAGTCCCAAAATATATGTTTTAAGTTTTCATCGTGTTGACAGAAAGGACACTCAGCTGGTTGTAATCTTAAATCTTTTATTTTATTCCCAACTAGCAGTTTATGTTGTAAAATTTTCCAGGCCAACATTTGAGCATTTTCCTTCATCTTGGTCTTCCAAATCTGAACTTAACATTCTCCATTTTTTTTCATTAAACTTACAATTCCATTTCTATTAAGTCTCAGATTCAATTCCATACCTGAAAGAAGCTTGAAATATAACTTCTTCAAAGGGAACCATAAGAAAGGATATTTATTGAGCCACAACCAATCCTTGAAGAAGTTATAGTACAAAGGAGTGCATATTTTCATGAGGAGTTCAATAGGGACTAACGATTTCACAAAGACCATGAATCCTTTATACCTATTATGTAAATTGAAATTTTGCTTTGAATCTTGCCAGGCAGCCCAATCAAGGGTGTTAAAATCCCAAATGTCACCAAACTGCTTCACCCCTTTACTAAATAGATAATGAGATTTCTTAAGAAAGATGACTACAAGTGGTTTCCCATGATATTGAACCAACTTATTCCACCAGATAGACGAGGTAGCGAAACTAAAACCATGCTATAGAGAGTCTTTTTTCCAATTTAAAAACTTGCAGACCTACTGCCAAGCCTTCCATATAGATTGCAATGGACATGATGCTCTAACCTAAAAGAAAGGAGCAAGCATAATTTTATCCATCCATCCCACATTTTGTCATTTATTATTCATCATAGTAAGTGAAATACAATACCGCACTAAAAATTTCCATTGATCCTCCCCTGACATAACTCAAGTATAATCCACTTAGCTGTTAAACAAATCCCTTATGTCCTGGGGTCTATGAGGCCCAACCCCCCTTTGGACTTAGGTTGTAAATAGTGTAGCCAAGAAGATGTCCTAAATCCCATTTTACCATCCCAAACAGTCCACAAGAATTTCTGAATGAGCTTATTTAAGTCTTCATAACCCTTTTTGGAAGGCATCCAACATGAGGAATAATAAGCATGGGAAGCCAAGAATATCTGGTTTATCACTTGTAATTTACTAGCTAATGAAAGAAATCTATTTCCCCAATTATAGATTTTATTTTTCAATTTAGTGATAAACCAATTCCACATATCATGAAGAGAAACCCCAAAACCGAAAGGAATACCAAGATATCTTATAATCTGCCCATGTCTAATTTGTTTCCAATCTTTTGGAATCCATTCTGGAGGCGGATCAGATTGAGTCATGATAAATTCAATTTTATGATGTGCCAATTTAGAACAAAAAAATTCATAATACAAATTCAAAACCTGCATAACATTGTTGTTTTTTGTTTCATGATTTTGGATAAATAGCAAATTATCATCAGCAAAGTGAGAGTTTATAACAACCCCATTTTTGGGGATAGAGATACCTTTAATTAGATTCATTTGATTAGATTTTTGCAACAGATAACCAAGAGCATCAACAACTAAAACATAAAGAAATGGAGATAATGGGCAGTCCTGTTTGATTGAATGTTAAAAAGGAATCGTGCTAGACATAGAATTATTGATCAACAATTAAGCATTTGCATCATTAAAGAGAATTTGCACATGCTTACATTTTTGGGGTCGAAACCCAGCCATTGCAACATCTTAATAATGAATCTCCATCGCATTCTATCATAGGCCTTATCAAAATTAAGCTTAACCAACAGAGTATTTTGCTTTGATTACTGAGCCCATTCACTTGTTTCCCAAGCCAATATTAAGTTATCAAGGATAAATTTTCCACTAAGGAATCATGTTTTCTCTGGTCTAACAATCATTTTAGCCACTAATTTGATCCTAGTGGGAAGGGCTTTAGCAATAATTTTATAGGAAGTGTTAAGCAATGTAATAGGCTGCCATCTAACAATAAGGTCTGTAGTTTTCCCTTTTGGAAGCAACTTGATTAAACCCTTATTAATATTTGGCCCCAATGACCCTTGATTGATAGCTTCCAAATAAACAAGATAAAAGTCTTCCTTAATATAGGGCCATAAAGCTTGATAAAATTTAATCGATAACCCATCAAATTCTGAACTTTTATTAGGAGCCATAGAGAAAATATGTTCCAAATCTTCCATGGACAGGTCACGGTCAATAAATTGACTATAATCTAGGTCCACCTTTCTAGGAATTATTCCTTTTAAGATATCTTCTAATACTAGTTGAACATCTTTCCAATGGTGTTCTTCTCTAAAAATATTTTCAAATTATTTAATTAGTTATCATCTATATGGGGCAAGAAATTGGATCTTTATGTAGCATTTTGCATAAGGCTTTATTTTATTTGTTTTAAAACAATGGAATACAAAATAAAAATCTTAAAGAAGGATTCTAGAATGTTGGGATATCTCTTTTTAGGCCTTTACATCATAACCTATTGTAAATCTTAAAGATATTATTTTGAAATCTTCAACAAAATAGATTTTGAATTGTGTAATGTTCCTCTGGATTTCTAGGTTTTATCACCTTAAATTATTAAACCATTAGGTGAAGTGTTAAAATTGTTATGGCATTAACCCAATAACTATATTCGGATACGTGTAGTTGACTTATGGCTTATGTAATCATTTAATTAGTCTTGTATATATGTAGTAAAGTCAACCTAGGTGATATAAGTAGGTATCTAAGTCAGTCTAGTTGATATCCAAGGCATAAGTAAGGTATATATAAGAGCTAATAAGTGTTACTTGATCATGATATTGCAAATTGTGTTCTCATTAGAGATATTTGGAATTTTTCCTTGACAAAGTGTCATATTATTCTCAAGTATTATCAAGTATTTGCATCATGTTTCCTATTATATACTTCTCTTGTATAAGTTATTTTATTATAAGTGGTATCAAAGCACGATCTTAGCATTCAAAGGGCAAGAATCAAGGAATTTTTTTTCAACTCAAGATCTCAAATAGGGAAATGCATACCTCTCTCAAATTGGATTTTTTTCCTTTTTTTAAAAATTCTTTCAAGGGCATATTGAAATTGTTATAGTCCATATTTGAGGCCATTTAGAGAAAATATGAGGAATCATTACAAAATTAAGGTTTCCAACAAATTAGCTCTCAAAGTTGCAAATTAATAATTTTCTTAGAGATTTTTTTAAAAAGTGAGATCTAAGCCCAAGTAAATTACAATAAAAAATAGATTATTTTAAGTAAGCTATTGTGAAAGTTATTTTGGTGGAGTAATGGCAAGGGATTCAAAAAAAGGGAAGGGAAGGAATCCCATCACTCTTGGAAAGAGTCTTGACAAAGAGGATCCATCTATAGATGAAATGGACCATAATCGTGGATGATGTAAGAGAAGAGGCCAACAAGATGAAGGATAAAATCTTGACAAGGATAGATGCAAGAATATAAGATCTTATGGTAAGGATCAAACAAATAACTTCCCACCAAGGTTCTATAAATTATGCACTAATAGAGTAAAACCATAAGGTTTGAGAATAAAATGTGTCTTCTCAAGGACACAATGCTTTTGGTTTTGAATTAGGCCTAAATATGAATCATTACCTAAATAATTATATGGTTAGGCATTTCACTCTAGAGATTAATATATGGAAGTTCAATGGTAAGGATCCAACCAATTGGATTTACCAAATTAAGAAGTTCTTTGTTCTTCATCATGTTCTATGTCAACCAAGGTTGCAATGGAATCCTTATATTTGGAACCATATGAATTCATTAGTATCACCTGTTATGTGAAGA